>VXBW01002682.1:63788-81338 GCA_013400375.1 Thinocorus orbignyianus
CCCCCCCACCAGGCTCTTTTCTTTCTTTCAGCTGTTTCTCATCAAATCAGTTGTTTCCACATCGGGCCTCCTTTTTCCTTTTTCCTTCTTCTCTTCTCTTCTCTTCTCTTCTCTTCTCTTCTCTTCTCTTCTCTTCTCTTCTCTTCTCTTCTCTTCTCTTCTCTTCTCTTCTCTTCTCTTCTCTTCTCTTCCCTTCCCTTCTCACTACTACTTGTCTTTTAAGGTATTGAATTGGTCCTGATACTGTTATATGGCTTTTTTTTTTTTTTTATTTTAACTGCATAGTCTAATGATATTTGCTGTTTTTCAAACTCCTGTCTCCTTTCATAGGATTAGGTTTTCTTTCAAGGTTACAAACACACGATTGAAAGGCTCAACAATCTAATGACAAAGGGGGGTTTCTTTGTTTTAATAAACCTTTGTTTTTAAAGACCTCGTCCATATATTTCAAATGTTGTATCACAATTTCAGGTTGAATTTCAACTCCAAGCTTCCAGTTTTCAGTATTTGCTTGTTACTGCCACATTTGCACTTCCAGACCCATTTGCCTAATCATGATCTCCCCTCAGTCCTCACCATCTGAGTTTCACAGACTTTTCATTTAGTCAAAATACTTTAAGTTACTAAACTTCCAGTCATTCACATAACACACAATCCAAGAGTGCATGCCAGCTCCCAGGTGTGTGTATGCGTGCTGGCTGTCTTTTAGCTCTAACACAGCAACATTCAGGTGCCCCCCATCATCTCTCAGCTCTCCATCCCCACCTCTCCAGCACCTGGTTTTCTTGGAAAGAGAAGGAAGCTGTGTTTTTCTCTCACTGTCTTCTCAGTATAGACAACATATGGCTCAAAACTGTGAGGCAATCTGCTCAGAGTCTGGATGCACTCTCAGCTCTAACTCAATACAGCGTTTCATGTGAAGTTTCTATGAACGCAGTTCTTTGGGGACAGCACAGAGAGATAGCCCCAGACCATATCACCTACAGTCAATGCAAGCCTGGTTCGATCAGCTTGAATAGATTTTCCGTTGCACAAAGGAAGAGGGGAAATAATTTGCATCTTCCTTTGCCCATCCATTTGCAACTAATCATAATCCTCTCTCCTATCTGCAATTCTTTGAGCTATGTATGCAAAAGGAAACATTAAATAGGATTTTGTCCCCCCTGGACAAATTAAATCAATTCCCCTATCATGCACTAGTGCTAAGGCACTGCCATCTAGTGTAGGAAATCAATATAACAGAGAGAGAAAAGGAAAAGCACAGAGATAAAGAGTATTTCAACATGGCAGATGAAATTCTACCAGCTTCCATCAAAGGTTTTAAACACCTAAACATCATATCCATAAAATTAGTCATTCTACTTTATGAAATCACACATAAACCCCTTCTTTTGCAGGAAACTCCACAACTTGATAGACTGCAACATTTTCCGTTAAATTGTACTGTGTCACATCAGAAGGATTCATTGGAACCCTTTGTCCCAGTAGCCTTATTTGGAGTATCTCCATAAAACTAAAAATAACATCCTACAGTATTTAATATTGACAATCTCTTGGTAGAAAAGAGCTTTTTCTTAATTACCACTTATTTTATTGCAAATTTACAGTTTCGAGACTTGGGGGTTAGACTAGCTGATCTCCACAGGTCCTTCCAACTCTGCATCATTCTGTGACTCTAACTGACATTGTATGGAAAGCATAGCAACAGCCTACAGGACCAGAAAATCAGGAACTTTTGAGTCTTGCCTCTGCATCTGTACTAGCTGAAGACTGTCTCTGGCCTTCCAAGAACATTACTGCCCATACAGACCCAAGTTTCAATGGTTGTGTGTTCTGTGCGATAACCTACAATTGCTCAATGAACATGCAAAGGATCTGACCTGTTTCCTTTGGACCAACTTTGTACAGATGAAGTTAAGTGGCACGACATGAGCCAGTAGAGCACAAACTGGAGAATTTTACAAAACTTGCAGAGCTGTCATTAAGATCAATGAGTATAAACACCTTTATTACTATTATTAGTTATTATTTTCTACAACTTGTTGTAATCTCTTCACTACCACTGTGCTAATTAAAGCTTTTAAGTACCCAAGTAACACTGTAATTTACTTCTTTCCAGAGCTGTAGCAAGACAGCATTATATATTATTTGGCTGGCGCAGATTTTCCTTATCATTCTAATCACAACAAAGCTCTGTTCAGAACATAAACTGTATCAATGACTCTGAACGTCCATAGAGCAAGACTGTGCATCTTGATAAAAACACAGTCATTTTTGACTCCAATAATGATGGAGAAACACTGCTCATCTGGAGAACAAGGCAGTTCTTCCTTCATGCGACAGCAAGACTACTTTCCTAGCCAATAAGGGTTGGAGCATCACAGTCTTAAAAGAGAAACATATAAAGGAAAAATCCTATGTAAAAAGGAGAACTGAGAAAAAAGACTATATAAAAGAAGAGTTACTTTAGCATAATCTTCTATACTTTAGAACAGAATTCTTATGTATTTGATGTAGGATTTAGCACTACATAAAATGACTACTAAATCAATATTTATATTTTGGTAACTGTATATACCCTGGATCTTTACATATACATATTAAATCACTGAACCAAATGCAAAGACTTCAAGAAGCTTTGAACCAAGATGAAACAAACAGTTGTTAGCTTGTGCAAAATAATTTAGGAATTATTTCGTATTTCAAGTCGCACTGTAAAACAAACAATTTCAACATTATAAACATTCTAATAATCACCATGGATCACTGACGTATTTGCTTAACTTTAAAAAAATGCACAAAATAATACAATTATATATGACATGCCAATACCATTCTGAATTATATGAGTTTAACCATCTATTGTGTGGATGTTATAAAGAAGAAACCAAGTATCTTGCCAAGTATTTGAAGCTTGTCAATAGCACTATAGAGGAAAATACTTTTCCATAAAGAAATTAATTTATGGGCCTCCCAAGCCACCATAATCTGATTCAGTTACAGTATTGAGCCAGGATATCCCAATCTAGCTAATGTCTTTAATTTAAATATTTAGATTGTTAAATATGAATAGATAAATATACATACATTATGTATGATGCAGAGATTTAAGATTATGATATATTAGATTTAAGAAATATTTGGGAATGCTGCATTGCTAAATTACTAACATGGTTCCAATGGTAGTCAAAAATAAGGGTGGAAAGAGGGTGCTGAAAAGATAGTGAAAACATAACACAGTATATACTAGGCTCCTGATTCATGTGATCATACATTAATTTCAGGCTTCAGCTTTAAAAATATAAAGCAATTATCTGCCCTTCAAGGTTGTGAAGAGAAGCTTGTAGCTCATGACATAGGCACAAGCAGAGCTATGAGATCAATTAATGCCTGGAGGAGAGCCTGAAAGAAGTCCTGAAATAATGAGGCCCCCCCGTGCAAATCACAGAGGGACTAAGCTCCATGGTCCACTGCTTCTAGGTCACTGCACCAGCTCAGGAGGAGGAAAAGGGATGTGCTGAAACCCTGTGGCTGCTGTTTCTCAGGATCCCTTTCTCCCCTCTCTAGGGAAGCCATATCCACCACTCTCCCAGAAGCGACATACAGTCAAGCCATAGGGTTTTGAATACAGTGTCATATAAGTTCTGTATCAGATTTAATGTGGACATAAAGAGACAAACTAGTTAACACAATCAAGACACCCAAACCTCCTCCAAGTGGATGTAAATGAGCTCATAAGAAGGATATTAGTACCAATTTGTCTGATCCCTCCATCACCACAAATACCGGTGAAAATATACTATACTGTAAGAACACGTGTCCTGCCCAGGAGAATAACCTCAGAGAAGAAAACATATTACCAGGCATAAATGACAGAATTTCATTGACATCAAAAGTGTTTTGACAATTTACAACTGCTGTAAGACCTGTCTTAAGATCTTTTTATTACGCTGCTTCTCTCTGACTATACATGTATATTTATCTACTAGGTGTCAATCAACGTAAGCAACACTTCTGTTGTAGTTTGGTGTCCAAAGAGAATTTTTAAACAGTAAAGAGAGTCTCCAGACACATCACTTCAGCAATCTTTTTAGTAATGTGGGAAAAGCATGTGGAACATTCAACATTTTTTGTGTAATCCTAGTTACTAGTGCCTTATATTCCATTCTTATAATAAAATTTCAAGAAGAAAAAAAAAACCACAAATTGTTAAAATATCCTAATAATTAGCTATCTTCTTATTATGCTATGCATTCATTCAGCAATTAATTAGTATAAAGTAATTCAGCATTGTTCATGTTTGTTTTATGGGTTTTTTTTTAAAGTTTTCCAGGCTACCAAAAAAAATCTGTTCAGCATTTCTGCAGTTGCTATGTAAACTGATTCAAGCTATGCTGGGGGAAAAATACAAAGCCTGAAAAGCTCAAGCAAAAGAACATGTCACATTAAAGAAACTCAACGGTGATGAGAAATATCGAAATGGTGAAAAACCCAAATAAATACAAGGTGGTCTGACACCTTTGTGACACACAGTACCTACAGAAACTCTCTCAAATATAAGAATAAAAATGGTTAGATTCAAATTGTAGCAATTTTCTAAATTTTTGATATTTCTTTCTTCAGGCAATATGTGATCAACAACAACAGTGCTATCCAGAATTAATCTTGAACATTTTTTCAGATACTTTCTTATCTGTGGCCTATTTAACATTCCATGGTTTTGAATTTGGGCCAGAAAGTACTGTAAGAAGCTTCCTCTTGAAGCATTTGTTTCAATTCTTACTATAAGTAGGACACACAAAATTAAGTAAAACCATAACATAACGTTAAGGCTTTGAAGCTTATAGTTTTCAGAATGATCAGAAATAGTTACAGCTCTCTAGCATCTACTTCATTTACCTGCAGCAGTTTATTCTTCCTTCCCTGAGAAGTGATTTCAAGTAGCCAATGCTGAGTTTGATCACATCAAAGAAAAGAACCACAGGAGGTCTCTAGTCCAATCCCCTGCTCAAAACCATGGTCAGCAGTGAGGTCAGACCAGGTTATCAGGGCTTGATCCAGACGAATCTTAAAAATCTCCAAGGATGGACAACGTGCACAGTATCCCTGCACAGCCTATTCCAGCACCTGACTGCCTTAATGGGGAAAGTGTTTTTCCTTTTATCAAAGAACTTGTAAATCTATTAAGAGGCATGAAAGCTGAGTGCATTATACAGCCACCACATGTAACATTTAATAGTCTTAATTTGCTGATCCACAGTCCAACACCACATAGCTTCTTGAATAGAAATTATGGCAACCCACTCTGAACCAACAGTAATTACGCAGTAACTTGCAATACTCTTGCTATATGACTGCTTGATAATACAGTAAATAGCTTTTACCACTATTGCTTTCAGTGTTGTAAACTGATTTAATTGAGCAAATTAATGACTGAGAGTTGCTAACCACTGCTAGAAATCAAGGTGAAGTTGGGTAAAATGTCAATTTCTGGACTGCTAAACCTCTAATATAAACACAGGGTAAGGAAGAAATGAAACAAGAACAGTTTATGCCAGTCACAGAGATGATAAGAAGAACTAAATTTTCCAAACCAGCAGCCTAAATTTAAATTTGTCTGTTCCCGATGCTTGCCCAGCAGTCAAAGTGCAGATGGAAATTCTCACTGAACTTAGCCAGATTTTCTGAAAATGCATTCGAGATCTCAAGCATTGATTTGGAGGTCAGTTTTAGACTCAGATTATTCTCAAATGCGATTCATTATATGGTTCATTAAAAAGGATAACTATTTTTGCTAGTAGCCTCACTACTGACGATAGAGGATAACCCTGACTCCAAAAACTTGTGTCAAGATATTTAAAAAAACAAACACTGCATCTTCTCAGACTTCAGAATATTTTTACTGTTTTCAGAAAGTGCAGCTAAGCAACCTCCCAGGCTCCTTTGTACCTTTTATGCATCATAAGTGTGACAATATAGAAAGGCTTGCATACAGTCACGTCATAAAAAAATAATTATAAATGAAACATTTTTACATACTCTAAAAAGCAAATCATTCTTTTCCAATGTGTTTTCTTCCAGATTATCCACTGCTTATAATAGGTCCTTTTTCCCCCTCCATATTTTGCAGCCAAAAGTAAAGAATATTTAGATTATCTGTATTAAATTGAAGATTACTATTAAATTTACACCGCATGGTGCCAAAACACAAATAATGTGTCATGCCACAGAGGAAGTATTAATTAGATACCAGTCTTGCCTTATTGGTGTCTTTGACCAAGAACCCCTTGCTTTTCCTGTGTAAATGTAACTCAAGGTGTTATTTATCATGCATTTTATGCTACAAAAAAAAAAAAAAAAAAAAAGGAAAAAAATCCCACCCTGAATTATTGTTCTGGTATTTTGAGGCCCCGACATGGACCTGTGTTACTATGGTATAGGGGAGAACTTTGTAGGGTAGGGTAGATGGTTGGACTCGGTGATCCCAAGGGTCTCTTCCAACCTAGATGATTCTGTGATTCTATAGCGCCTGGCCAAGGGTCCTTGGAGAACACAGCCACCATGGCTCCAGGTCTCGGGGTGGCACCTCCAGGCTGTACTGGCCCTGACAGAACCCATGGGGCTCCCCACACCCTGCCCAGGTCACCATTTCAGCCCCCAGCATTCCCCAAAGCCCCAGTAGGGCTGGTCTCCATCTCCCCACAGCCCTGCCCGGCCATGGGGTCCACCATACCAGCCTAGCCAAAGGCACCATGAGACCCATGCCTGGTTTTGGCAGGGATGGAGGATGCTTGGGCTTGTTCCTAAGGCCCTGTCATACCTCTCAAACCAGAAAAGCAAAAAACATCTGCTGAAGATATAGAAGCAGCACAGGCAGAGCAGCTTTTAGTCATCGCATCCACAGCAACGGGATTTAGGAAGAAAGCGCTGCCAGAAGTCAGTCACCGGGGATCTGATTAGACAGACAGCATTTAACCTAATCTCCTCTACCATGAGCACATTCTTCTTCCTGCAATTAAATGTGATCACAGATGCAATTATTTAGGAGCCTAATTCCACCAATTTAGACAACAAACTACTCCAGCTGCAGGTGGAAAAGGTAAATATTCAAAGGGCAGGAATAAAAATGTGAGCCTTGTTATGACTGGGGGCTGGACTATGAGGCAGCTAAAAGTCACTGGAAGATAGAAACCTAGCAGCTTATGAGGTAAAACTTCACATATTTCACTAGTTCTCAAAATACCACATACTGAATAACTGAAACATTTCTGAGAAGTTTGTCCCTTCTATCCTTAAGGATTACCGGATTATTTTGAAGCCAAATGATATCACTATCTGTTACACCAGATGTTTTTTGGGGGCTGGTAAACAAAACCACATAGACTTTGTCTATCTCTGTCTATAATATTTATAAACATTATATTTGTATATTACATCCTCAGAGACAAACCCACAGCATGAAGAAATTTCATAGGAAAGAGAAAATTATCAGAAATAGATGATTGCAAGCTATGACAACACTGAAACAAGTGAATGTGCACAGCTTTCTGAGGTATTGCCAAGTGAGAAAATTAAAATCTACAAGTACTGGGAAAGTAAAAATCCCAAGCAGGAGTGAGAATTACAGTGGTCTTAGTTATATTCCTTATGTAGTTTTGGTTTACTCTTTTTAATATGATAAGGCTTATCTACATGTACAGATGCTGACAGTTCCTGCTCTGAAGAAGCAGTACTTCGAATGGGTAAGTCACTCGGAAAGGCAGGTGTGAGATTCGATGCCAAAATTTTGGAAGCAGAAGAGGACAGATACAACCTTACTTGAGCACCGGTGCTGCTCTATCTTGCATCACAAATAGCTGAATTACTTTGTTCTTTCCACGCGCCCTAAAATTCACGTAGCTTCAGCAATATTGATCACACTTTTATAAGGCTATATTTTGGTATTTTTGGAAGGACAGAATAGGTGGTATTTATATTCCCAAGCACTACAAAGAGACAAAAATAGGTGGAAAGGCAAGAGTAGCCATGCCTCCACTTTGTTTCCTATCAGCTCAAAAGCCACTGTAGGCATTAACAACAGAAATAGCAATAGCTGTCTGAAGAGAACAATAGCAAGAAGTGACTGGCAAGTATGGTGGTTTTAATGGGGATTTGAGTAACAAATAGGAAAAAAAAAAAAGTCTGGTTTAATTAAACTGTTAGTAAGAGATTATGAAAAAAACTTGTTTTGTACACAGTTTGTTTATATGATCATGTGCCTGTGCAATTCTTGA
The DNA here is from genome assembly GCA_013400375.1 of Thinocorus orbignyianus. Taxonomy (NCBI): domain Eukaryota; kingdom Metazoa; phylum Chordata; class Aves; order Ciconiiformes; family Thinocoridae; genus Thinocorus; species Thinocorus orbignyianus. Next base: position 72,062 of record VXBW01002682.1, read on the forward strand.
CCTTTTTTCCTCCTATGGTTTAACAAATGCAAAGACCAATGATACCTGAAACATATATAAAATGTTCACTGATAAAAACTCTTTGGAACAATAGTACACTTTCAATAATTTCCACAGAATACATTTACATAGTTGTAATCTTTACAAGAACCTACAAGCATCTACTTTCAACAAAATACAAACCAATTTCACTGTTAATGTAAGTTGCAGGAGACTGTTTACAACAAAATGTGACAAGAGTCCCTGAGCACCAACTCATCTCTCTTTGGGAGTATTTGTTAATATTACTAAAGGGTAAAACCCAGTAAGGATGAAAGATAGAAAACAAAAATGCATCTGAAGGTTATTGTTGTTCGCTTATATAAAAAATAAAATGCACTGACTTCTTTCATTTCTGAAACCTATCTTTGTGCTGATGCAAAGAGAATGTTTCCACATGTATTATGCATAATCCAACCGAGCATATGCAAAGCAAAGTCCTGGTATATTTAGTGTCATTAATAAAAATTAATGTTGGTGCTGATTCCTACCTTCAGTTTCTCAACCCACTCCTCGTACCCCAGAGGGGGTGTGCAGCACATCTACTTCAATGCCTTAGCTATTGTTGCTGTGGGTACTTGCTCTTGCGACTGAGTTGTTGCCTATGGACTGAGTTATTAAAAGAATTTCCATTGTAAAAACTGTTGTAGTATTCCCTTCAGAAGGAAGTACCGTTGTTTTTATATTCTCTAGCTCGTGCCAATATTCCTTATGCATGTCATTGGAATAGAAAACAGGTCAGGCACACATGACTCGAGCAGCAGAGAGCAAACTTGATGCGTGCAGAGCCCAGAGGCAATGGCAGCCACCTGGAGGCAGTGGTAGCTCCCCAGAGGCAGCGGCCCCTGTCTCCATGACTCCTTTGCTCAGATTCCCCGCCATAAAGAGAAAGGGAACAACTTCATTTCAACTCGGCTACTCTCAGCTGAAAAAATGTTGATGAAGGAATCGTTGCACCAGCTGGAAGAGAGCAGTCCTGATGTTGCTTATGGCCAGGCAGGCCCCACAGTGCAAAGAATGGGTACACACGCTGCTCCCTATCTGTGAATCCTATCTTGAGCAACTTTGGGAAAGATAGTATCAAGATAGAAGTCATTCCATAAAGAAGAAATAATATTTGCTTAAAGGTTTTTAAGTCTTCTATTCATCTTGTTGCTAGAACTATGAAACTCTCATTAACGTCACTGTGATATTTACATATATGAGGTGCAATCATGAAATTATTTAGAAACGTGATGATATAAATTGAGCGACACCTTGTAGAAAGATGCACTCTTTAATTTCAATACGTCTTATTTCAAAATGTAACAAACAAGGCAAGTTTTGGTACCACAATCTGATAAAATGCCACCAAAAAGGAATGCCATTAGCTTCTACAAATGCTGTGAAAATTATAAAACATCACTGCCAGGATTATATGTACTATAAACAATTATGACACCAAATAATCACTCATGTGGCTTAAATTTCACTTTTATGTAAAAGACTAGCCCAAGACTATCTGCTCCTTCAGTCCCAGTGAAGGTCTATCTTGCAGCTGTGAATGAAACCTGAGTGTGAGTTTCAAGCACTGTTAGTCCCTATTTATGCAGTAAAAAGAAAAGAAAAAAAGGAAATATAAATAAATTCACTGAATAATCCTGGATTTATGACACAAAAGCTAAACATGCTCTGGCCATTACCGGTATAAAAAAAAAAAAAAAAANAAAAAAAAAAAAAAAAAAAAAAAACAAAAACAAAAAAAAAAGACCCAAAATATTTAAAGAAAAGTACTTAAACTCTACTGATAATGATAATTTTACTTTAGACATGGCACTTTTTTCTCCTAACATTTAGTCGATATATGAGTTTTAAGAAGAGTATAAATGACCTCTTCTCAGAAAGAACATGCAGCTTTATCAAGCTGGAGTGAACAACCTCCACAGGAAATCCATCATGAAGCATTCAATTTGCTCAAGCAAAATGAAATTTGCCTGGTAATATTTTTTAAGGGTTTTCCACTGGATTTCCAGTGGTTCAGTTTAGAAATGAGGCATGGTTTGAGAGTACCGTCAGTACTCCATCTGCTTTAAGAAATAAAGATCTTGTGAGCAGAAATCTGCTCACCAGGTTAGAATGATAGCTGGCATTGTGACTCCAGCTTTTTCCAACAGTGATAGCAAGTCAAATAACCACCAACCAAATAATCAGCCTGTGGCATGGATAAGCCCTCAGACATGACCTTGGTTAACTTAACTCTGTAACAGGCTTCTTATGCGACTCTGGCAGTGAAGGAATCCACAAGTGGAGACAGAAAATCTAGACCATGGTTGTGCTGTTCGCTTCTCCTGAGGTGACACCCAGGACCTGCCAAGCTGCTGAGACAACGTAGGGCAATGCTAGCTGGCTGTATGCTACACTGGGCACCACATCACTCTTGAGCAGCCCAGGACACCAGAGACGTGAGATGGTCTCCTGTGCACATGAGAAAGTGTGTATGAGACCTTGCACACTTTTCTTATTTGCCTACCTAGGTCTCTGGCTCACCAGAGAACACAGAATCACAGAACTGTCTAGGTTGAAAGGGACATTTCAGATCATTGAGTCCAACCATCAACTTACCATTGACAAAAACCACCACTAAACCATGTCCCTCAGCAACACCTCTACACACCTTTTAAATACCTCAAGGAATGATGATTTCACCGCTTCCCTGGGCAGCCTGTTCCAATGCTTGGCAAACCTTTCAGTGAAGAAATTTTTCCTAATATCCAGTTTAAACCTCCCCTGAAGCAACTTGAGGCCATTTCCTCTTCTCTTATCACCTGATACTTGGCAGAAGAGACTGACCCCCACCACGCTATAACCTCCTTGCAGGTAGTTGTAGAGAGCAAGAAGGTCTCCCCTCTGAGTCCTCTTCTCCAGGCTGAACAACCCCAGTTCCCTCAGCTGCTCATCATAAGACTTGTGCTCCAGACCCATCACAGGCTTCGTTGCCCTTCTCTCAACACACTTCAGCACTTTCTTGTAGTGAGGGACCCAAAACTGGACACAACACTCGAAAGTCTCAGCCTGAAACTGGTAACACAGCCAAACATGACCAATTACTTCTGGTCACTTTGTTCAGTCCATGCTGTTGTTCAGCTGGACCAAAAAGAGGGCCTTTCCTTCTGCCACTTCTCCTCATGCCTGTAGCAATTTACGTTTGACATCCATGAGAGCTGCATGAGCAGTTTCTCATTTCTGGAGACCTATGTTTAAATGTGGAACTGTGGCAGGAGGAGGATAATGTGAGAATCGATGAACTCCCTCTTGGTGCAATGCTTAGTGAATTCATGTTTTCCACACAAATTTCCATCATGGTATAATAAATTTTGTATTTGTTGCAAAGGAGAAAACTATCAGTGAAATACCAGCCATATCATGCTGAGAAAGCAAATATATTGCAAAATTTATTTTATTAGCTGCAATGTTTTAATTTTAAATCACGTGCCTGGACTAACAGTATATGGAAAACTTTTGTACTCATAAATTCTGCACTTGAACAGCAGATAACTAGAAGTTCATGTTGACAATAAAGAAGAAATAAGATATGATTTGCTCATCCTACTGTGGAAAAGTAAACATTTCCCTGCAACTACTGTCATAAATCTAAAAAATTGTATGAAGTGATCTGACACCAAGAAGCAGTTTTCCTGCAAAATATTACAGATCCAGCAAAGTCAGCTTCTCCAACGCTATAACTTTGTTCCTAAGTAATCCACAAGAAGTACAAGTCTGGAATAATATCAAACCCAGTGGTTTCCGTTTCTCCAACACTATAAATAACAGCTGCTTGTATGAAGGTGCTTATTGCTTATCTAGTATTGATCCTGGTATATAATATCCAAGGTAGTTAATTTTCTCATTTAATCTTTAATTTTATTTTACTTTTAAAATATTGCTTAACTGAGGCCAAATCCTTAGCTCTACAGTAATTAAAAATGTAATTTCATTATAATAAGAGCAGAAGCTGGATATAATGACTAAAATCTGATCAAAAATCATTGTATTGAGTCTTACGTATTTCCACTGAAGTGCAAGAAAAAAATCAAAAGGTTCCTGGCACAGTTTTTCACTGCAGCAGTGTCTTTACACCAGCTGAAGAGGAACGCAGCTTGCTTTCATTATTTATTTATTAAAGAGCCAAATGAGTTCAAACTACTTTTTAATCTCACATTTTAAAATCCTTGCTCAAGCAGAGTCTGTTGGCTGGAATGATGACTGAAGTCAGAGTACCCGTTTCAGTAGTCCAGATTATCACACATTATGTCAAGCGGTGGCATAAGAAAGATATTCTCATGTCAGTAATTTATGACAGTACACTTTGATTCATCCCTCTATGTTCAGGGACATATACTTTGGAGGAATGACAAGATTAAAAGTAGTCTATAATTTATTTATTTTTAAACTGTATTAGAGTTGAGCTGAAATTATAAAGCAGAATATCCTGAAGTTTTATGTCAGTTTTCCAAAGTTGCAGGACTGTCTAAAGAATCTCCCTTTAAAGGGCTTTGTTCAGTCATACTACCAGAAAAAAACGTTCCTGGATGTTGACACCATCAGAAACTCACAGCTTTTCTACATTGTGCTTGTGATACTGATTTAATCCTTCCCATCTGCCTGTACCACCAAAAATATGTACTGTAATGACTGAGGCTGCGGTTCAGGCCCAAAGGAAGTTGCCCAACTTCACCTTAACATTCCACAAAGAAGCAATATCTTTGCTTTACTTTCCTCTTGGTCTCCTTTCTCTCCTTAGCCTAGCACATTTCAGAAATAGTTGTTCCATATAAAATAGCACAGATACACTTTGCCTAGCAAAATCTTTACCAGATCACCAGTGATGGATGGAGAGCAGCTTGGCATGGTCACAGAAACCACCTGCAGGATGGCTCTCACACCACTATGCCCCAGAAGAGCAGTTTAGGGTTATCACAGAATCATAGAATGGTTAGAGTTGGAAGGGACCTTAGAGATCATCAAGTTCCAACCCCCCTGCCATGGGCAGGGACACCTCTCCCTAGAGCAGGTTGCTCAAAGACCCATCCAGCCTGGCCTTAAACACTTCCAGGGATGGGGCATCAACAAGTTCCCTGGGCAACCTGTTCCAGTGCCTCACCACCCTCACAGTAAAGAACTTCTTCCTAATATCTAATCTAAATCTCCCCTCTTCCAATTTAAAACCATTACCCCTTGTCTTGTCACTAGACTTCCTGACAAAGAGTCCCTCCCCAGCTCTTCTGTAGGCTCCCTTCAGACACTGGAAGGCTGCTATCAGGTCTCCCCGGAGCCTTCTCTTCTCCAGGCTGAACAGTCCCAGCTCTCTCAGCCTGTCCTCATAGGAGAGGTTATCTGCTGACCCTCCATCCCCTTGCTGTCCCCGTGGGATTTTGAACTGGATTTGGCATTCACGGAACAACTAACACCTTGAAATATTTTACATACATGTTTTTTCCCCATGTTTCAACTGTCACCTGTTTTTTTTCTCCTTCTCATTGCAAAGACACAGATGATGTTGGTTGGAGTTTGTTGTTGTTGTGGGCATGTTTTTTGGGGGGGATTTGGTGGTGGTGTTTTGTTTGAGTTTAGGGGAAGGGGGGGTTTGAGGTACTGTTTTTTTTTCAAAACACCATATTGTTTCCTAAAAGTTCATTGCTTCCAACTGTGTATTCCCCACTGATTACAAAATTATTATCACTTGTTTATGAGAATTTCCACAGCAACCAATATAATCTGAGAGTGCTGTGACTTCAAGTGGAAAATAAGCACCATAAATTCATGCAAATGTCACCTGTTACAAACAAAAACAAGACACAAAGAAATTGTCACTTGTGAAACACTGGTGTCAAAATAGAATACATGTCAAAGTTCTTTCATGAAATATTACTGCATTCTTCTTACAATAAATATGTCAGCTCAGCACAGAAAGCTTCCAGCTGAGCACGACGCTCTCAGCATCCATAAGTCAGATTGCGTAGCAGATGTTAAATGTAAAATCCATTAAGACCAATTAGATTCTGAGGAAGGAAAAAAAAAAAAAAAAGTAATAGCATGCACAGGCAATCCTGCATTGCACAACAGGACTGAGAGATACAGTGAAGAAAAAACCTTAAAAATGTAAATTGCACCCTTTCCTCACAAAGACACGAGTTAACAGAAGGTGTGTTCCATTGCCTGGAGACACAAGAAGCAAGGTCTCCTGGCTCCTAGTCTTCTGGCTCCAGCAAGAAGCAAGTTTTGTGAAGGCCACCACCTATGGCACACCAGCAGGTAATCAATTAGGGGTCGTCTACAGCAGCCTGAAACTAAGTAGCAAGAGTTTGAGCCTCTTTCCCAAATTGCATATGAATTTCACCTCATGTTAACTGACCCAAGTCATCCTCAAAAAACAGGAGTTTGTGGTACACTCTGTTAGAGCCTTTTCATTAAAACAAACAAAAAAAATTACTCCTAAGAGGGGGAATTTGTAATGGACACGGGGAGGAGATCTGCAAGCACTTTTCAAAAGTAAGCCATCAACACAAGGTGCAATTCTGGCCATGTAGTAATTGTGTAGACAAATGAAGCTGTCAACGCGTACAAGATTGCTTGTACACCACTGGGGACACAGAACCTCCTGGTTTTTTATAGGAATTATGCATACTAAGAAGGAAAGTCTGTCTTTGTACTTGTCAGGACATGTGGCCAAAGGCTGAAGCATTATTTCCCAGTAAGCAGTTTCAAACAGCCTCTGGTTCTTCAGTCAGAGATAGTCTGCAATAACTAATCCATCCATAGTCATCAAGCAATTCATAAATTATTTTAATATATACGTAGTATCCAAGGTGAATTTCATCTGCCAGAATGTTTAAGAATATAAAGTAATCTCTATTTTTTTTAAAGTAGTCATTTGAACTCAAAATACCTACAGAAGTTTGAGAGATACTAGAAACAGACCTGAAATTCTTTCCACAAACCATAAATTAAACCTTTTGCCTTCAAACATTCCTTAGTAGCTTTCACTGAGAAACTCATTCAACTACTCACAATCTAAGGAAATGCACAGAATATATCATCATATATATCCTCGTGTATTTTTTCCAATCACTTTGCCATTTATCGTTTCTAGAAAAGGGCTTTTTTCATAAGTCCTCAGGAGAAATAGTGAAAGAGAAGGTTATGTGGCTGCTATAGAAGCACAGACCAACGACTAATACAGTTGCTGCTTACAGATGTTCATGCTGCGAACAACAAGCGCAAATGCAGCTAGGGCTTTTTCCAGTGGAACATAAAACTAGGTTTCTGCTCAGCTAGCACTGAATGAAGTCCCTGGTGCTGACCAAAATCCAGAACAGGCTCCCCAAAGTTTTTTTGTCTTGATATTTTCACCTGTAAGGCATAGTCCAGGGTTGGACATTCACCATGAGAGCTCTTGAAAACAGCAACCAAAACTGTTTCCTTTCCGTGGTTCATGGGGACAAGTGGCAAGGAATAAACTGAAAAGTGACTACTCTTTCTCTTTTTGTATTCAGATTTGTTTGTGAGTGAGGAAGGAATATGGTACTGGAGAATGCTGCTGGAGAACCTACAGCCAGTAACCCTGACCACTCTTCCTACCCTGGGCGCAGAGCACTAAGACTTCCAAGGTTTCCACTCCCTTCAATGGATCCTTGTGCAGCAGTCTGGCAAAGCAGTGTCAATGCATCCAGAGTATTTAGTAATAATAATAATAAACTGTTTTATTAACAGTCTCCATCAATTGGACATGTAGTCAGTTAAAAACAAAAACCAGAAAAAAAACCCCAAAGCATTACTTTAGGCATTGGGTTTAGCTTGTTTCTCTTCATGTTTTGGTGATTTTTTTGAGTTTTGTCTCCACGTTTGTAATCTATCTAATCACACAGAAATGTACAAAATTGTTAAACAGAGGTTGCTAAATGGATAACAAGCAACCAAAATTAAATGTTCCTCGTCTTTTCAGCCTACTTTTCTCTCAGCCTTTTTTTGCACTCAGAATTAAAAAAAAAAATAATAAAATGCACCCAAAATCATTAGGCAACAACATAAATTTTCAGTCAAGTGTATCAATTTAAGTAATTAACTGTTTTACTTTTTACAACATCGTAAGCTGGAAGACTGAAAATCGAAACAAAAAATCATGAGGGACGACATCCAGTTCATCCTTGGCATTACTCCACGTAAATCAGTGGTATTACACCAGGGATTAATTTGGAACACTGATCTGAATTAGAGCACTGTTCCATACAGCAACCTCATAGTAACACACACATAAAAAAATAACCCAAAACATTATGAGCATCACAAACACACACAGATAATTATGCACCTACTAATCTACTTCTGAGCAAACAGAACAGACTATTTCATATTCTTCATAATAACAATAAGGAATTTCTGCTGTTTAGAAAATTAGTACGCTTATTTTTCTCAGAAAGGAGATGTAATAATAGGGTAAAATACTTGGTAAAAGTCCACCCAGAAGAACGTAAAGCTCCCTACAGTTCAGGTTTTGCATTTCCTAATGAAGTGTGACCAACGATAGGTTAAGCAATGAATCTTCAAGAACTGCTCTAATGGGGTTTTGAAGATTGATTTGAAGTACTTAAGCCTGCTCAGCAAAGGGTCATCACCACCTATATAATACACAGCAATGTAAACTATTTAATTAATGCCTCCTCCAGGTAAAAGACCATTAACATTTCCCTCCACTATCAAACACCACCCCTAGGTCCACTTCTGCACGCGAGACGGGTTGCTTCTGCTTAGCAACCCGTTCTGCCCTTGCTGGTGAAGTTAGTTGGAGGCTGTATCTCCCACCTCACCCCAGAGGTAAGCAGATGTTCCACCAGAGCGCTCAGGGAGCATGAGACCACGCAGAGGCAGGAGAAGAAATAAGTGAATGGAGAACATCTCTCTCTTCCACAGCCTTACTCGACTCTCCTGCACATCTGTAACGGTGACGGCTGCCTCTGCCTTTCAAAGGCAAATCTCCGCCAGGGGCCGGTTGTTCTCCATCCAGCTGCGATTTCATTACCCGAAACCGCTGCCCAGCCAGTGCCCTACATAGCACTACATACTTTGCCAGATTGAAACTCATTCGTCATCGCTCGATTTTCCTATTTGCGACTGACCTGAAACCTTTAAGGCTACCCACAGCCCACTAACGAAGTTGGCTTAGGAACTGTGTACTGGCTCCGGGGCGGTTTATTTGCCTTTT
>VXBW01002682.1:81373-135572 GCA_013400375.1 Thinocorus orbignyianus
TTTTTTTGATTTGGTTTTGTTTTGTTTCCCATCTTGGAGCCAGGTTCTTTCTCTCTGTCTCTCCCCGGGAAGTTGGCTGTGCCCTCGCCTCCCCTTTCCCTCCCGGGGACGGTGCCCAAGGCGCAGTGCGCTCACTTGGCAAGAAAAAGCAGCTATAAAATATTAAAAACCCTGCTTTGCTGCTCGGGGACTCCGCCGCTCCCGGCCCCGCACCGCAGCTCTGCAACAACCCTCCACCGCGCAACCAGCGCGGAGCCCCCACCTCTCCCGGGACATCCCACCCCACCGCCACGGTCCACTCGGGAGACCCCCGACACGGGGCAGGCGCTGCAGGGAGCGGTGGGGGAGGCTGGCTCTCCCCCCGCCACACTCATCACGAAAACTAGGGGGTAGGAATGGGGGGGAGAGGGGGCAGCCTCCGATTGCTGTAAGGAGTGAGGAGAGCAGCTCTGGACGGGGCATTCGGCAGCACACCCCACCCCCACCCCCACCCCCAAAAAAAAAAAAATATCTAACTGAACTGTGGTGGTGACAGCACCAAAGGAGGGGGTAAAGGGGGAAGTCCCCCAATTTCTCTCCAACTGTGCATTGTTTTGGGACAGCGAGGGTCGGAGTGCCGGGGTGGGGGGGTGTGTTGATGCACTTTTAACTGCACACACACACTGGGGATGGGGGACCTGGGTTATGCACAGACACATCCCCCAAGGGAAGGGGGACCAGGACCGTACACTGTCTTCCCCCCGCCCGGGGACGGGGGACCAGGGCCATACACATCCTCCCCGGCCCCAGGGATAGAGGACCGGGGCCATGCACACACATCACACACACATCCCCCGGGGATGAGGGGACCGGAGCGGGCAGCACTTACTGAAGAAGATGTACTCGGTGTAGCTGCTCCAGATCTTGTCGTCCCTGTACTGGTTGATGAAGGCGGCGGTGCCGGTGGAGTTGCAAGCCACCATGTGGAAGCCCGCCTCGGAGAGCCGGTCAAAGGCTTGCTCCAGGTAGGTGAACTTGAGGTAGAAGCGGGAGGTGTACTTCTCGGGGGGGCGGTCGGGGTCGCGGCTCTCGTTGAGCGTCTCCCCGAAGACCTCCTTGGCCAGGGCGATCCTCCCGCACACCATGATGCGGGCGACGCGGCGGAACTTGGCGTCCGCCTGGTTGTCCCGCACCGTGGTGTAGGAGCCGCGGTAGCCCACGGTGAGGAAGCCGGAGCGCTTATCCAGCGCCGCCCGCTGCAGCCGATCGGTGCTGCCCTGCGAGTTGCTGTCCTCCAGGTCGCTTTGGCAGCCCTCGTCGTTCAGCGAGCTCTGCTTGGTGACCTTGGGCGACAGCAGCTTCACCAGGTCGCCCAGCTGGAAGTACTCGGCCTCCCGGAGGAGCCTCTCCTTCTCGGGGAAGTGCTCGGGAAGAGCTAGCTGCTTGTCCCGCAGGTAATCCAGCACGTACCTGAAGAGGAAGCCGTCGCGGTCGATGAAGAAGCGAGCCCGGCTGTCCCTGGGCAGCTGGCGGCTTGCCGCCGGGCCACCCCGGCATGGGGAGAACATGGTGGCCAAGGTGCTGTCCGGGACGCTGAGCAGCGTGGAGTGCCTCGTCACGTACACCTGGCCCCCCACGTTCAGCTCCACCACCTCGGGGAACGGCGAGCCCGACGGCCCCGACACCATGTCGCTGATGGGCAAGATGCTGNGCCCGCCGCGCCTGGAAGCGCCTGGACGGAGCCGCTGCTCTGGCACAGCCCTAGAGGCGGGATGGGACCGGACAAGAACGGGATCGGACGGGACGGGCTTAGGATGCTCCCCGCCGCACCCCACGGACCAGCGCTGCCCCGGCCTCGGCTCACCCGGTGGCGGGGGGCCAGGGGTCCCAGCAACCGCGCTGGTCCCAAAGCCGAGCCTTCCCCGGAGCCGGCGGCCACCTGGCAAAAGCGCTGCCGGGCTCAGCCCAGGGATGAGCCAAGCTCCTAACCCCGGCTCCTCCCCTCCCCTCGGATGCGTGAATTTTTTTGATTTTTTTTAAATTATTTATTTTTTTATTTATTTATTTTTTTTTCCTGTGAAAAACCTTCCAAATCCCTCTTACACTGTCGCTCCAGTCAGCGCTCACAAAGTGCCAGAGTGATGGTCGCCCATCTGAAAGCAGCATCCAACAGGATGCGTGTGACAGCATTTTTCACTGTCATCCCTAATGCCAGCATGCCTTCTCCACAAGGGAAGGAGGGGGATCTGATCGAGGGCCCAAAAGAAACTGGTGTTCAGCTGTGCTGGGGGTACCAATCTAACAGACCCCGGTGGGACACAAATGCTGTGCTTGATGTCCTGCTGCTTTGCTAGGGCACGGCACGCTGGGGTCTTGATTTTCAGAGAAGCTTAATGGACTCTCCAGCTTCACAATGGAACTGGGGTGGCTCAGAGCAAAAGAGAAACTCAGCTGCCAGGAGGATCCAGATGCCAGACACAGATTTTGATTTGTAACATGCTAGCGTCTGGATTCTTGGCCATGAAGCAACTGCATTTGCGCTCTATTTAAGCAGTAGATTTTTTTAAATGTTTATTTATGTGTTTTTAGCTGGAGCCACAAGTCACCTGCATCCAGATTTCTGATGCATATATTTCCAGACTGTGCTTGCTGGAACATATTAGAGCACAGGCTTGTGCCCATGTGTTGGATGGGAGATGTTAGGATTGCTCTTGCCAGTAGAAATGGAGGCCTAAACCTGGCTGTGTTTTCTGGCTACCAGTGCCAGATCTAAGTGTGACTCCATCGTGCTGAGTTGTTTGTGCACGGAAGGGCTTTAGCTTTGGTTTTTATGAACCCTCAAAAGTTAAGGTTTAAACTCTTAATCAGTCAGCAGGCAGATACAGCTGCAGTCTGTTACCTCCTCACTGGCGCGTGGCGATCACGACCACCAGTCATCCAAAACTTCATCACGTTCTCTAAGCTTGCTGTTGTAGACCTCTCACTTCCAAAGGATTAACACGTCTCTACAGCACTTCATCCCACCTGGTCTTAGACATCTCTTTCAAGGTGGGATGAATTAGCCTGTGGCGCTACCTTCCTCCCGCTATTTTCTATAGACGAATCCTAAATTTATGCTTTCAGACAACTCTTAGCTTTTATGTGACTCACTCATTGGGTGTTGGAAAGACTGAGCAAAGACTCCTAGAAAACTAGGTAGGCTGTGCTTCAAACATAAGAATTAGAGGGGAGTAGAAAGGCTTGTAACAGAGAACAAAAGTGAGGGAAATATTTCTATAATGCCTCTTCACCACTTACTGAAACTGATGAATGGTTTTGAAAATAAGGATGACTGCTAGAAACTAAGCAAAATTCTCTCTCTTTCCTTGGTTATTTTGTTTGAAATGCTCTTAAAGGTCAGGAAAAATCATTCAAACCGCTGGGCACCAAGAAAGCAGGGCATCGTTGTTTATTGGTGATTTTGCCATATATTTCTTTAGGCTCAAATCCTTTAGGCATGAGAGGAGACAGTATTCATTGCCTTGTGCTTGCCTGCAGGGGATATTGCTTCTCCTGAGGATTCAGCTGAAATATTTCTGGTGATTTCTAAGAGGGCGGGTTTCACGTTCCCCCTCTTCTCTGTAATATGGAATAACACTTTGCCTTTGTCTACGACAAGTTGTACCAGAGCACCATGTGGCATCACACTGATGAGCAGCACCGAGCTACCGCCATACCCAGTGCAGTGATGCCATTAGCAAGAGGGCAACCACATTTCTTTCTCACCCCCAAAAGCCCATGACTGCAGCAGAATCGTATCTTAAACCTTCTCTCTAGCGACTTGTGTTTGTACGGTATGTAATCTAAGACTATGTAGCTTGACAAATGTTAGAGTGAGCTCATTTACCACATAGGAATGCCCAAGTTTGGCAGGTTGCGCAGAAGTCATGCATAAAATAAATGTTAACACATTACTCAGGAAAAGAAGACGTTTCTTCTCAGGATTATGAGGGAAAGAAGGGAGAATCAGTGCTTCATTCTTCCTAGGCTCAGCAGCCTTTGTCTGAAATTAAAATTGAAAAATTTTAAAAAATTAAATTAAAAAAATCCTTATACCAAATGCTTAGAGCCACTTCTGGATTAAGCTCCCCTATGCTGCCTATTATTTGATCAGCTTATGATTTCCACTGTGAATAAGTATATGTTAAGTCAAACAATGTCTTTGTCTGAGTTGGGAAAAGCTCACATAAGCTCCAGAGGTATTTTTTCATGAGAACAGGCAGAGAGAACACATTTGTGCTCAGTAGGGTAAGAAGCATCCTTCTGACACACTTCTATAATGCATAGCACAACAGCATCCTTGTCCTGTGGTGTCATTTGAGTGCAGTCTAAGGCCAGTACAACGGAAACAAGTAAATGGGCAAGTGCATATGGAAATATCTTTAAGCTTCAGTTATACGAGGGTTTCTGATGCTTAAAGCAGAGGAAAAAAACTAAGGGTGAAGATCTGCCATCATCTGTTTTCTTATCTGTGGGAGTGTTTGTAGATGAGGCTGAAGACTTCATGCAGAAGAGAATTTCTCTTAGCCCTTTAGGTGGGTACATTGGTGCAAGCAGCAGGCAACACCACCACCTCAATTCCCCTTTGGAAAGCAGCCTGGAGGGGCATGGGCATCACATGCTCCTCAGGAAAAAACCCACTTCATTTCACTGTAGTCCTTCCTGCCCTGGAGTCAGTCAGTGTGCTGGTCTGACCATGATAAATCTAAATTTATCTGAGAAGATCATGCTGAGAGCAGAGGGAAACAACAGAAAGGAGGGTCAGGAAGATCATCCAGACCACATCATGTAGATCAGCCAGGTCATCCTTATGAAAAATTCATGTAGATAAAAGTACGCATTTACTGCTGCTCAGACTGCCCAGTTCTGAAGTGGAAATTAGGACATCAGAAATTAATACATTTACTTGGCTTATTGCTCAGTCAAGTTTTGAACTGATATACCTAGAAGCTAACTTTTTTACATGTTAAAAATGTTTCAGTAATCTCTTGTGAAATTGTACTTGGTAAAAACTGTTAAATAAAACATGTAAGGTTTCTGAGAAAGGGAGAGGTGGAAGTGAGTTTCCTTCTCAAGAGATTTGTTTTCAAGACACACTTCAGTATTACTAAAATATATTTAAAAAAAAAAGTACAATCCAAGGTGCTTCCTGCCATTACAATCTTACTTTTTAATGTCAATGGGTAACATGAAATGAAGGATACATAATCACTTTTCAAATTAAATTGTAAAATGCATCTTATTTCTCCACTGAAAGGAACAAGAAAGTGAAGGATAATGTGTAGGAGACGAACAAACACTGAAATTGGACACCTAATTGGAGGTTCTTAGAAAAAGAATGATGAAAGCTCTGTAATCATGACAAGTGAATAAATTAGGTGAACTTTTTTAGTAAGGAGAAGATTCTTCTGGCAGACTCCCAGTGAAGTCAACGGGAATTTTACCTCAGTCCTAAATTCCAGGATCAGGCAGGAAGAGTAGTTCATCATGCAGAAAAAGTTCCAGATGATTACTATGAGCAGGTCTGCAACAATTACAGAAATCACCTAATAAGCATTTAAGATGATTATGTTGTCTTTCAAAAAGTCATCAGCCCAAAAAATGACACTAAAATTGTAGACAAGAGTGTGACAAACTGCCAGCAGAATTATATTTCTAACAGTACTGTAGTCTGGCTCACTAAGCCCTTGAACTCTTGGCCACTTTCATGGTTCTCTCTTCCTTTTGGTTGTAATTTCTGTCATTTTCCCAGTTATTAATATTCCTGTTAAGAATTCTTAGATCTTGCTTGTTCCTTTACATCTTACTCTCTGTTGGCTACAAAGCTTCGTCACAGAAGAATGGCTTTTCTAAAGACTTTTACTGAGCTTGTCAATTTTCCATCCACCCAATAGTTGTTGTTTCAATATATTTATAATGTTTGCTACTTATTAGCTCTTCTGCATTCTACATTTTCCTTCTAGTCCCCAAATTAAACTTTTAAAACTTAAAGGTATTTCTATGTAACGTTGCATTATTCCAAAATGCTTGGAACTCTGTCCTACAAGAATTTAGAAATGTTCTTATTTATGTCATTAATTCCCAGAGTTAAATGGAAGCACTCATACATGTAGAGTTTGTGCTGTGGGAATTTGGACATTCAGGACCTAAACAACATTGCATACATTTAGATTAGTATTATAGATTATTTAGATGCACTGATGGGACTGAAATCAGAAGAACCTGGTCTGCATGCTTGATTCTGGAATGTGGGAACATTCTTCTTTCCAGTCCAACTTAATTCATTGCTCTAATTTAAGTTGCATTTTGAAACATAGCTAGTAGTTACTAAAGTTCCAAAGATTATGCATTCTCAGGAGGAAAAAAAAAAATATAGTGGGAAGGCTTGTTTTGTCAGTCACTTTAATCAAGAAAGAATTTGTCAAGTTTTTACTCTGAAGTACTGGAAGTTCGAGTCACTAATAGCTAATGTATCTGTTTTCTGACAGTGTTTACGGAGGTTACCACTGTGAAGTCAGCTCTGTCGTTCTGTGGCTGAAGTGATTTCTTTGAATTATTCACAGCAACAGCTGCCTTAGCTTTACCTGATGAGTTCTTTGGGTCCAGAGTAATTTATGAAAGTTTAAATAAAACCTGTTCTTTCATACTGTAGCTGTTTGGAGTATTCCCTACAGTATGCTGCACCACCAAAACAAAAACAAAAGAAAGATCAATCGCAGGAACTATAAGCCAGTCTAGCTTCATTAAAATATTTGAATTACATTATTTTTATCCTAATGTACATGAGAACAATTTGATCTTTTATGTTATTGACTTGTTCAATGAAGAATGCACAATTTCTTTTTCATCATTAAGGTTAGCAATCAGAATTAGCATTCCCAAAATATCTAGGCTCATAGTCCCTTTTCAGAGAAGAAATGTGTCTTCTATGTGAATTGACACTAACTTCAGTCTAACTAAATTCTAACTTCAGCGTATCAAATTCTACATTTAACATATTCTGCATATAAACACCCCCATAGCAAGAATCTGTTAGCTTGCTGTTAATTGGGCCTAATAGCCTAAACAGTTATGCAAGTATCCTGAGCATGACAATGACATTTTTCTCACTTTTCTCAGTGTAGGCTGCATTTAGCATTTGAATGTACGATTTTTTCCTTCTTCATTCATTTATCTTTGTTTTTGAAAAAAAAAAACCCACAACCAACATCTTTTAAATGTTGATCAATGTGAAGTGATCTCCATAGAAGTACTGGGTATTGATGTTCCACTCAGTTGCTGATTTCTTTCTCATTCTCAAGCAGCGGTTTCCCAGAGCCTGTTAAAATGAACAACACGACAGAACAAACGTTTACATCTCATACTGTATTGCTTCATTTTAGTAAAGCTAGGTTATATTTCATTAACCCCCGGCTCCTGAATATTAAAGCATATAAAATGGTCGTTTCCTTTAGCAACAGATTTTAGGTAAAGATATAACTTTTTGCCTTCATTGGAACAGGGAATCTCATATTCTCTCAGCACCACTTCTTTATGAACCTGAGTTGAATCAAATCCAGAGTCATCAGGTACTGCTAGTGCATCCACGTAGTGGTACACGCTTGTGCTGAAGCGGCTACAGTCTGACTGGAACTATTTTGTAAATTAAGATTTTGATTTTCCCCTTTCTGATGGAGCCTACATAATCACAGCTCCCTTTGGCTTCAGCTTGTGTTTGTGGTATTCGGGAGTTCTGATATGTAGGCACTTAGTGTCTGAGTGGGTATGTATCTACAGTCTAGCAAGCAGAAATTAATGCAGCAGTGTTTATTTCAGGAACTCCCTACAGTGGTACAAATTATGGCTTCACTAAACTCAATACGGATTTTTCCTGTTTGCTGTAGGTTATCTAATATTGGAATGGACAATCATAATGATATTTTCCTTCTTCATTAAGGGAGAAAATAACAAAGAGAATATAATATGCAATACCTTTCAAGTATGGGATTATGCTTGAGTTTTTAAATACACAAACTCAAGAAATGTCATGTTTCTGGTAATACCCTAACTTGCCCTATTGTACGTCAACATTTCTGTTGGCAAAGTGAAAAAGGAAGAGGAATGTCGGGCATGGTTCTGATTCTGCAGAACACTTAAAGCCACATTTGTAATAGGATACACAAGAACCTATCCTGTTTCTCTGAAATTAATGTGAGCCAAGTGCCTAAACTGGAGGTAAGTGCTTCAATACCATTTAGGCACCGGACGTATAAACACTCTTGTGATGTTTGAAGAGCTCCCACTGGCTATGATGAGAGTACTAATCAATGTAAAAGTGTTCACAAGCAATGCAGGATCAGAGATTATACCAAGTCTTTGCTTCTGCATCAGTTATACTGATGTTTCATTAGTATGAAACAATATTTATATAGAGCATTAAATAATAATTTGTAATACTTTAGAGTTTACTGTCTAGTCATTTCATTCTGCAAGAGACAAAATAGCATAGTGAAATATGAATATTTGTTTGTATCTTCCATATATTTTTTTCTCTTTTCTTTTTGTACTTGATATTTTCTTCTGGATGTTCCACTGAAGAACCAAATCAGAATATAAAGATAGAATTTCTTTGTCATGCAGGGGGCTGCATTCACAAAAGAAAGCTGCAGAAGGCATTATAATGATAAATTAATGATAGCTTTAAAAGAAAAATTATTGAAGTGACAAGGCTCCAAAGGATAGCACAATAAATTAACACATGTGAATGCAAAAGTCGGTATTAAGGACTAATAACAATGTGCATTTGATTTTGCAGCCAGTCAGATTACTGTTGCTATCAAAATAGTATTCATAAAAGCCATAAAGGAAAAAGAAAGAAGTGAAATTTGTAGTGGTGGTCTATGCAAAGGGATTTAGAGATACTGCCTCACATGCCTGAGAAGACAATAAAAAAAGTCTGTGCTTTCACAGCTGTTAGGGGGAAAGTAGACAAAAACAAACACAGGAAGACGTAACACTGTAAAATCATATTTCAGTTGAAGCGCTATACCATGTTATTTTCCTTACTGTCACGTGAATAGTTTATAACTGTCCTCTGTTTTGATTGACAGACTGGAGTTTTTTTGTAAGGAACAAACATATTAATAGACATGTGTAAATATATAGACATTCTTTATATTAAAGTGTGAGTTGTAAAATGCTATTAGTGACCTGTAAATAACTACTTTGCTGTTATAAGATTTTTATATCAAAATAGGCAATTATAGATAGATATTTAAGATATTAAGACACTCAACTGCACTGTCTACTCCTTCAATTCCTACTGACCCTTTCTGATTTAATATATTGAGTGGGGGAGGAAAGACTTGTGGAAATTATCCCAGTGCACCAGTAACCGAGGTTAGCATGGTATTCTACTTTTAGAAGAAGACTGTATGATCAGTAAGGTGGTATATGACAGGCTGAAAGACTTGGAGTTGTTCAGCCTGGAGAAGAGAAGCCTCCAGGGAGACCCTATAGCGGCCTTCCAGTACCTAAAGGAGCTTTGGGAGAGATGGGGAGGGACTCTTTATCAGGAAGTGTAGTGATAGGATGAGGGGTAATGGTTTTAAATTGAAAGAAGGAAGGTTTAGATTAGATACCAGGAAGAAATTCTTTCCTGTGAGAACAAATCGCCCAGAGAAGTTGTAGATGCCCCGTCTCCGGAGGTGTTCAAGACCAGGCTCGATGGGGCTTTGAGCAACCTGGTCTAGTGGGAGGTGTCCCTGCCCATAGCAGGGGGGTTGGGACTCGATGATCTTTAAAGTCCCTTTCAACCCAAACCATTCTGTGATTCTGTGGTCTGATAGTCAGCTGAACCTACTCAAGCAAACCCAAGTCTTTCCTGAATGAGGCCTCTCTAACAAATACGTCCAGAAGATGATAACAGATAGAGTAAATGCTAACAGGAAAATGGGTTTCATTTGGTTGGGATTTTTTGTTGTTTTTGTTTGTTTGGTTGGTTTTTGTTTATTTTTTTTTCTGGTGGAAATATGTTATATAGGAGATTAATGGGGAATTTATAGACATTAAGATACGGTAATGTAACAATAATAGAAAGCCGTTAAAAGTGCCTATGCAAAAACAGAAAGAAGTTTACCAAAGTAGGTAGGTGAATGAGAGAGCCAGTCATATGAAGGGAAGTACAATATTCTGAGCAAAACTTAAATCTGTCTTGAAGATTACATAGACTGAGCCATTAGCAATAAAAGATACAGGTTAGGTTAGATGGAACCAGCACAAATGTGAAACGGGAAGCCTGTGAGATGGGAAACCTGCGCCTTCCTTATGAGCACAGCCCTTAGGAATGAGTTTACTTCATCCCCTTTCACTTTGGAGCAGAGAACTTGGAGAATGATAAACAATGTTGTGATACCAGCTTAAATTAACCAGCAAATTCAATATGGAGAAGAGACTTCTGGGTTTTCCTTCCAGTGGGTACTCCGCATGCTCTGAGGAAAGGCAGAGGGGAGTCAAAGGCTTCCCTTCTTCTTGCTTTCCCTGGGTATCTGTTCATACGCCTGTGGATTTGCTTGTTCCTTGAGAAAAGAAGAGTGGGGACCTGGTCATTCCCAAGGCTGCAGTGTTATTTGGGGCTGAATTTGAATTGGTTTCAGAGAATAAACTAGTTACAGGAATATGCTATACTCGGCCTTCTCCAGAAAGAACAGCTCAAGTGTGAAATGACTGAGTAAATAAAAAGGCATATGGAAAGGTCAAGAGAGCTGTAGGAGTAATGGCAGATCTTCTTAACCTAGTCATAGGTTTGAGAGAATCAAGTGGAAGAAATGAAGCTGGTCGTATGTATGTAGAAATAAAACACAGCCGCTATTTTCTACTTAATAAGTTTCAAAGTACTTTTAGCACAAATACTGCTGAGAATGACAAAACCTACACAAATGGAGAGGTATGGAGGATGTCAAGCATAAACCTGAGATTAAAACTCAAAACAGAGGTGAAACAGAGGTGTATCCTATTAAATATCAAAACAACATGTTTCAGGAGCTAATAATTAAAATCCAATGGGCTGAGGTACCTGGAAAATCAAGAACATTACTACATAATTTTAGGTTTGACTAGTAAGAATTGTCTTAACATTTTTTTCAGTTTTACGAAGTTCACCTTATACTATAAATCATGAAACATTACAGGTGTTTCTCTTTCCCTATCTGCTGGAAACTAGGAGTTGAAGGATCATATTCCTAAAGCCCAGAAAACATTCAAATCTTCAAACTGACATATTTTTTTATACTTCATTTATTTAGTCTTTGTGTTGTTGCAAACGCGTCTGAGACCTATGGTTGGCAGTCGGTGCTCTGTCAGCTCTTGGGGTCACGAAAAGGAAGCTAATGGAAGAATTAATGCTATGAGGTTGAAGTTTACTGCATAGTAGTTTATACACCCTTGCAGGGGATGCTAATGAAGAAAAAGTTGAAACCACCTCCTTAGCTGAATATAAGATGTCTTCCTCACAAGTGGCCTATTTTTATAATTTCAGAGCTTTTTATAAAGTAAAATTATCAAGTAAGGTCCTCAGTTCTATTGTGGGATGCATGTACCACTCGGGTAATGGAAGATACTGCAGCGACAACTGTGCAACTCTGTGCAAAAGAATCTATTAGAAAATTCTTCACTGCTCCCACCTATTTTTACAAGGATATGGTATGTAGTTCTTTAAGGGCAGAATAAGTCACAGTGGTGCAGAGCCTGTTTAAAATTGTGCAATTGCTTAAATTGACTTAAAATTAACTTTAGCTTTTATGTGTTGTGAAATAAATTACTGAGAACACCTTTTGTAACTGAATCAGAGTAGGAAACAGCAAAAAACATTTCGGTATAATTTTGTGGATTAATTTTTCAGAATGTGACCCACATGAATGCTTACACACTTTTTTGGTTTAATTCCTATCTACCAAGCTGATGATGGGTTTTGCTGGCATACACAAGAGAAACTTCACCTTTCAAAAATGAAATATATCTTATTTCTAAGATGCTTGACACAAAAAAAGAGAGTTGTACTAAGGCACAGTATGATAAGAGAGCATATTCTAATTATATCGCCAAGAAACACTGCTTTGCATTTAAATAAGAGGAGAATTTGGGCTATGGAATCATGTTTACCTCTGGGAGAAAAAGCACACCACCTTCTTTGGTAATGTTAAACAAGGAGTGAGTGTGGGCAAACTTTGGACGTGTGGAAGGAATGTGGTCTCAACTGGCTTATTCCTCCTTTAGGCATTACGCTGTAAAATATAATTAGATTTCTACTACATGGCTAATCATAGAGACTGATTCCAGATGAAGTAGAGAGGCTGGCTGCCATCCATGCATTTTCACTGCATTAAAAGAAAATTTATTGATAGTGTCAAATTCATATCTTTCGTTGAGAGTGTCATACCTAGCAGCACATAACACTACATTTTAATGGTGTCATGACCAAAGGATCAACACCTTTAAGCTCTTTTATTTGGAAAGAGGTAGAGACAAAATACCTTGGGTCTTCTTGAAAGCTTCCCAGTTCAGTTTTCTCATGGTTATGCTTAGCGTCACCTCTATTAGTTCAGTGATGATAATGGGCTCAGGACATAGATCAGAAGGGACACTGGCCAGAGAAGCCTACCGTTGAGGAGAGGTAATAAATTATATGTGGTGGACCAGATGTATCCCTAATAGACCAGTGCATCAAATATATTTTCATACTGATGGGTAGTAATACTTTCTAAATAGTTGATTGAAACTACCTGGTCATTGGGCGGCATAATTCTAGAGAAGAAAGCTATTGCTTTCTGTAGCATGGAAGTCACCTTGGAAAAAGGCATCTCTGTGTTCCACTGATCTATAAGGATAACCATGTGGAGAAAGAAAAGGAGAATGCAGCAGAATAGGACAGCAGAACAGAGATTTACCTCTTAGAGACTTAAAAATCAAAGACATTGAGTGAAAACCTGGCCTCCCTGAAACTGGCTGCAAAACTCTTTTACCCTGACAGGATTTTGCCTAAGAAATCTAGAGTGTATCTCAACTAGACCAACTTCTTAAAAAAAAAAATCTAAGTAGACAAATTCATAGTTATTATAATGCAGAGCAATAATCTCAAGACTTTAACCCTGATATGAAATAACTTGCTTTTCCATCCTCAGCCTTTTCTAGACCAATGCTGGCTTGAGGGGATTTGTTACACTTGGATGAAATATGTGAGACAAAAAGCTCAATGAATCATGCAAAAAAGCAGTGAAAATGCTAGGAGGTGCAGAGGGAAAGATTGCCTGTTAGAGAATTAAATAGGAAGGAGAGTAGAAAGGAATCATTTTTTGAACACGTAAAAACATCACCCGAAACAAAACCCTCCAACTCTACAAAAACATATTCCAGAGACTTTAGGGAAAACTTATTTTAAATGACGTTTTTTCGTGTCTTGCTTTTATAGAAGTTTCTATCTGATCTATAGCTATTAATGGTGAAATCGCCCCACGTTAAGGACCAGTACAGAGTCTGTGTACTCCTTAAATCTCATTTAAACCTTCCAAATTTGGCATGAGACAATAAAATGCTGTGCACTATTGTGAGTAACGCCACAGAGCTCATTTTCCAGTTTTCAGAATGAGACTGAAATACAAGTCATCCTTTCTTCAAATAAGCAGTGAAATACTCTTAAGATGGGTCAACAATGCCCCATGATTTTGTTATCACCTGCACACTTTAGGCAAACATTTAATTTCATATTCAGCTGCTATACTGCATCGGCTTGTTACACAGAGAGTTATCTGAGTTAGGTTACATTTATATTCAAATGACAAGTCATGATTCATTTTTTAAAAGATCCTTTGATAGCACTAAATAGCCTGATTAGAAATATATCATTATGGTACATTCTGTCAACCAAATCTTTATGAGGCAGCATTCAGGCTGCCTTTAATGTTTATCTTCAGTGACGTCCAGAAAGGGAGACTGAAGCCAAGCATGGTCATGCCGAGAATGGAAATTTGAGGAGTTTTTTTGATTTATAATAAACACACCCAGCTGGGAGCACAGCTGCTAACTAAGGAGCCAAAGCTCTCGCTTCCCGCTACCTGGAAGGGTCTAATTACAAAAACCACCTAGACTGGCTCTCAAAACTAGAAACACAGGGTCAGGATTCATTTAGGCATGGTCCAGAATGCTATCAACATAAAGTATCTACAACAGCATCATATCATGAAGCATTGAGGATATCTGATACAGTAATATAAAACCAAAGAGCTATCAAAGTAATGTACTTCCAGGGGTATTTAACTTCAAAATCCTAATTGACCCAGTTTGCCTGATCTTCTTTTACGGAGCCATTTAGAAAGAAAAATAAAGGACACCAAGACAATCCATAGTCTCTTCTTAACAGTGGAGATTTAACACTTAAACAGAAAAATAGCTCTTTTCAGTCCAACTCATTTATCAGATTTCGTCAAGCAAGGTCTAGCAAATTAGATAGAAAAGTACTACATGTGAATCCATCTTCTTTATTCTTTATTCTTATTATAGAAACAAATGGTATGATAAACTGGGAAGTAAAATTGTCTTCACTGTATTTAGATATTCTTGTAAAGGCAGCATCATTTCCTGTGTTTTGAGAGATTTTAAGATAGTCTAGGAAGAAGTTTTTATAAAAAATAAAACCTGAATTATGGTAGGAGGACCCTTATTCTAGAAGTCTGCAAAAGTTGTCCCTTGCTTTGTGTGCATCAATAACTATGTTCTTTGTTCATCTACCAGAAATGGCCAAACTCTGTCAGCCTCTTTCCTCCACCAAATCATGAAACTTATATCCATCAGGTATATTTTATCATAGGAATTTGCCATGGGGCTTTTTATCTTTGAATTAAATCTGTATTTTAGATGGATTTTTTTCCATACTTTCCAGATTTTCTGAAATTTATCTTTCCTCTTTCTATCCATTTCTTTCTATCTTTTTAAATGTTTCCTAGTGTAGGATATAGTTTGCCAGAAACACCTAAAAAATAAGAAGTTTAATTATTGCATATATGTTGTACTGCGTGGTAGAAAATAGATAAACCATTTAAAGTCCAAATTTAGCATTTAAAGACAATAATTTCAAACTGAATATGTTTTTTCTAATCAGCAGATCCTGCATGCATACTTAGTACATCAGTAAAATAAATAATCAATTAGCATGTGATGAATGAATGCTGAAAGATGGTAACCAACAGGAGGATGCATGATACAATGTATAAAAGAATCCTTTCCGCATTTCCTCTATTTCCTACCTTACTTACCCTCCTATTCTGCACCTTTGTCCCCTATCAGCCCCCCATTACTATCTGCCTCTCTTCTTTAAGTTTCAGAGACTTCCCAGTCTTTTATGGGAGTGTCAGGAGACCTTCTACAGGAGTAACAGGTGAAAATGTTATTTTTCTTGCTTCTTTGCTTCAAAAGTTAGAGGAAATGTTTGTAAGAAGGGAAAATCCTTCATTGTCCTCAGTCTCCCCACTGCATGGACCTACATAGCGGGAGGAGTCAAGACAGGACAGGCAGTTCTAGAAGAAGAAATTGAAGAATTCCTCTTAGCACAGCCTGCTGCTTCATGACATACATGCAGGAAGTCGGAGAAGCCAAAAACCTAAACAGAAACATTTTAATGCTCTTACTTTGGGATTACTCTGTCTGGCACTTCACCAAACAGTGAAGCAAGCAAAATTCCATGGAGGGGAAATTTCTGCTTTTTTTATCCCTTGAAGCATTTTGATCACTCCTAATTTCTTTGGCTTCAACAGTCTGAGGATTCACCAGCATGTAACAAAAGTCTTGTAGGACTTCATGGAGTGCTTTTGTCCACAATATCAAACCACCCCGTGACATGTTGTAATGTGCTATACATGCACTGTGCAGCAGAAGGAGGACATAACATTCAGACAGACTCAGGCAATTGTGTGCAGGCCAGAGCTCTGTTTACATGAGATTCAGATACCTCCAATAACTACAAATCACATCCAAAAGGTAGGTTGATCCACACTGATTTTTGGTATGGGGATTTATAGTCAGCATGGTTTTGAAAAATGGACAGCGCTAAGATACTATGTCTAAAGGGCTTATGGTTTTTTCATTCATGTTCCATCATAAGATCATGGACAACAACAGTAACAGTTCAGGCATCTATCTTCCAGACAATTTAAAACCTTTGTCATAGTTGTCACTCCTGGCCTCTCTAATCACTTACAATTTCACTTTCATTCAAAATTAGAGTGGAGGTATAGATAAGTTTTGAATTCATGTGTTAAAGACTACAATTCTTTCTCTCAGTCTGCTTCCCGTTTGTTTTCTTCATTACAGTAACTAAAAAAATAATCTTCTCAAACACTGTATTAACTGCCATTTTGCTTGGTTTTCTCATTTTTACAGGCACATTCAGTGCATTCTGCCTTGTGTTCCCACAGCTGCCTCATCGAGGGGCTCTTTGAGGGCCGGTCTGAACAGAGCTCTGAAGAACGTGTGGGGAAACACCTGCAGACTCAAGCAGCTCTGATGAACAGGCTGGAAGAAAAAGGGACAAGTCAAATGGAGGAGAACATTATTTGCCCTCCTTCCTTGTTTTCTGCCATTAGGCTGTGTTAGAAGATGGTTTGGGACTCAGGAATAAATGCTGACTTAAAAGAATGCAAGGCACAGACTGTAGATGAATTTGGAAATGTGCTGTGTCGGATCAGAGGATAAAAGCAAGATTAATCATTTTTATTAATTAATCAGCTGCAAATCTGCTTCTCAGTAAGTGCGTAAGGATTCTATTATCCTCTTTCTAGGCATCAGCTTCCCATTGATATTGATGAGAATTATGTGAGCTAACATGGTGATATTAATTTAGTTACAGAAAAACAATTTCTGTTCTAAGCGATGTAACTGTAATTTTCTAGGATGCATGTGTATCCTTTTTTCATCAACAGATGTGCCTGTGCTTTGCACCAACACTTGTGAAACCCAATATGGTATTTATTTTAACATACATTATGGACAATCCTTATTTCTCTATTTTTCTTATCACTTGGAACATTTTGATTCTGAATATGTGGTATACCTGTACCTCCTGGGAATGATCTCATATTGAAGATTCTCTCCCATAGAAAACAGAACAGTAGATAGAAAGTGGATTTTTTTTCAGTGACTCATTGTTATGATCTGGAGATATAATTCCCTAACCACACCTTATAGCTGTGTTGCCCTGAAATTCTGATAATTTAGGAGCTTGATTTCTGCTATAGATGAGGGGCTAACTGTGTTAATTGTTCAATGGGCTTAGAAAAATTTCTACCAGTTGTTACCAGTATAGTAATGGTATAAGCAAAAAGAAGTCAGGATTCAAACAAACCCTAACCTTCCAAGTTTTTTGCTTATTTAGCATGGGAAATAACATTTTGTGAGTGTTTTGTACTCACAGCTGGATAATATCTTCCTAATGCAATTGGTCCCTCCTTTATGCAGGCACATATATGACAATCTTCCATCTTCTTCTTAACCAGAGAAAAGCTCAGACCAAAAATGCAAAATGAAACTTTACCTTAACCTACTGCAGAGATTAAATGGGGAAGATATAGCTAATGGTACTTTGTTAGTTTTGAGGAAGGTTGTTACACCAGCCAAAAGACTCACACCTATATATCATAGAGCAGTGCAACATCTAGCAAAAACCGCTTCATGCTGCCAGCTTCCTGGTAAAAATCCCTCTTAAATCACAATAAAAGACTCAATCCCTAGCATAATACTTTCTGAAAAGAAAAATATGGCCTGCCAGTATCCTGCCTTAGCTGGGAGGTAGGGAAGATTTCATTCACTGTTTATCAGTGTTTATGTCCATGCCCTTTCTGTACAGATGGAAATGTAGTGAAGCAGAAGCTATTTGGAGAATATAAGCAGGCTGGCAAAGACTTACAGCAAGATATGAAAAGAAAAGGCTCAGCCCTATGTGTTAGAAATGGCAATGCAAACTAGCTCCAAATCTGGGATGAATCCTTCACCCTTTCAAGTGCTGTTAGTTTTATTTTTGCAGTTTCTAGTTTTGGAATTCTATTAATAAGGACTTTTAATTAAATGGTTGTTTTATACTTCAGCTACATATAGATGGATAAATGACCAGGGAGAAAGAAAAATAAGGTGTCAAATTATTGTCTGAAGGTCTGTTGAACTTTCATAAGACTGTTTAATGTGCCAGCATCAGTGGTGGTTTCTATCCTACATTTATTTGGCTCCTGTACTGATAAATGAGCTTGATGACTCTCAAGGGATTGACAAAGTGTGACTCTGGAAGCGAGAGGATATTTTGTGTTCTGTTGTATCTCTGCAGTCTTTCAGAAGCGTGTGTTTCAAAATAAAAATCGTGAAAAAGAGTTGAAATCACTAAATGAACATACCCAAACATACTTTTCACAAAGTACCAAAGGTATTATTTTTTCTCAAGGCTAGACAAATCACGGATCACAAAACAAAGGCAAGAAGAATCCCCTTAGACCCCTCTACACAGGTCTCCAGACTTGAAACCGGTGCATGGGACATGCAGCCAAGCTTGACAACAGGCAGGGAAGGAAGGAAAAGAAAGAGAGGGATGTGCTACAGTCCCCAAGGTATTAACTTCACTGGGGTCTGCCTTAATCTTCACCCCTGCCCTTCCTCCACCTGAGATGTACTGCCAGAACTGTGGCAAGTACCCATGTGTGCTACAGTGCTGATCTGGGGCTTACACTGCTCTTTTCCAGAGGACAGCCTACTTCAGAGTGACTGCCTCTGGCCCTGGCACAGAAACTCTTCTCATCTGCTTAGCAAAAGTAAAGGGTTTAGTTGAAGTAGTTAAAGCAGGCATCTCATTGTTATTTAATTTAAAACAAGATGAAATGCAAAATAAACACTGAGAGTGAAATGTGTGTTTTAAGACAGAATATCTCCAGGGTCCCTTAAGCCCTTCACAATTAAAACATCATGACAGATTTTAGTGTTTTGGAATCTATTCCTTTCCCTTACTACTTCCACAAAAACCTTGAAGTTCGATATATGGAAAAGTTTTTAGGTCGTCTAGTCTGTCCCATGCCAGGCTTGGATTATGTTCATTGGTATTATGCCAGTTTTCTAGCCACCTCCAGAGCAGCAGCTTATTTTTTCTCTTTGTCAAGGATAGCGTTTTACTAGCAAGAATAGCATAAAAAAAAATAAAAAAAAAATACTGCAGTATTTTCTATGGAGGCCAGCCAAAAAAAGAAAAAAAAAGACTGGAGTAGGAGAAGATACTGAGAAGAGAAACAGAAGAAGAAATAAAGAAATAGAAAAGAAAGAAAGAAATATGGCAACAGTGCAGGAGAATAAATAAGACACTGAGAAACAAACAGAAAATATGTGAGGAAAATAACAAAAACCCAAAAAGAAAAATAATTCTTAAAATGGAAATTATTGGGGAAAGAAAAAGAGAAATATTTTTTTTTTTAAAATCCTGAAATAGTGTCATGTGCATACATAACTGCTAGAAAGACAAAAAGATAAGAAAAGCTTATCATCCTTTTATTTTTAACTTTTCCCCATTCCTTGGTATTCTCCTGCGCTGTACCAAATAAATTCTTTGCCAGGTTTTCTGTTGTTTGGCTTTTTTTTGTTTTTGTTTTTGNCTTAAGGAGTATTTTTCTAGATTATTGGGGCATCCTCTAACTACTGCTTTCTTGCTGTGGTGCATCAACCTTCATTATACATCAATGCAGTGATTTACCACAGTCTTTGGCTATCTAGCATGATCATCAGTTTTAATACATCTCTTTTAAGTGATTTTTTTTTTCCTGTTCAGAGAGATAGGAAATAATAACAGAGACTCAAAGAATACACAAGGACAAAAACAATAGCGATCTATATTTCAAATGAAATGAAAACTACTAGTAACTTGCTTACCTTTGGATATCTGAAATAATAACAAAGTTTTCATTATTACTCTGGGAATAAAAGTACAGGACAGTCAAGGATGGGCAATAACTCTGAATCAGACATCTTCTATAAAAGTACTAATTATTTCAGGGGAGTATAGCTGTAACCCAAGTTCGTCAATACACACAAAGACTTTAATAGGCACAGAGAAAATGTGGACCTTTGCCAAGATATTAGAGTAATTTACCAAGCCTTATTTCTCTTAACTGTCCTTAAGTTCTCTCTGCTTTGCTGAAATATCTTCTGTTCTCCCACACAAAAGGGTGACATCGTAACCATGAAAATATTGGTCATTTGTAAACAACTTCTACTCTCAGAAAATTTTGCAAAGAAATATATTAGAAACATACAGTTCAGAAGTATGTGTGTACAACTCTGCCACCACAAAAAGACAATATACTTCTCAGAATACACAGAAACTAAGAATTTGTATCATATGGGCTAAAGCAGAGAGTGTAAAGAATCACCAATGTCCCAGAGGTATGTAGTGTCTGGGAATTTGTCAGGCGAAAATTCCCAGGACATCAGTTCTTGTTACTCATTATTATGGACCAAAACATCAAATCAAGTCTTTTAGATTCCTCTTGCAGATAAATCCTCCATTTCTTTTCCGTGGCAATATTACATTGGAATCTTATCTTTATCTGATGGAATGCAAGGAGTTATTTAATAGAAAAGCAAGTATTTCTACTATTCTTCAACAGAAAAGCCCACTGTTCGTAGAGGAAATTCTTGTTTTAAGCCTCTGAGTTCATGCCCTCGCTTTTAATATTGTCAAACTTCAGCTTTGCTTTAGCCTAAGGCCAAGTTTCTTAAACTGGAAATATTTCACGTCTGATGTCCCCACATTTTGCAGCAAAAATCGTGGAAGCACTGTCAAAGTTGCAATACAATCAGTAAGATTTTTCTAATACAGGGAGTTGTTTTGTCCCATTCACACTACAGGTTTTTTTTTTCTCTTCAAAAGCGGTGACAACTGAGTCAGCCAACAGAAAACTCAGTCTTGCACATCAGTGTTAGTAGCTATTTTCACGACAGCTTTCAAAAACTTTTCCCTATGTGTTTCATCACAATTGGTAAAAATTTAGGATGGATCTGCCAAATAATTACCTCATGATATATGACCAAGCAAAAGAGCTCACATTTCCTACATAGTCCTTCTAGCTGAGAGAACAAAATCCTCCCCAATCCCGAGGACCACACTCTCTGGGGTATTGGTGGGGAACGGATATCATGAATTAACAGGCGTTAATTCCCTGTTAGAAGGGAAGCCTTCCGAGAAACACACTGGTCTATAGGTGAAAAAATACAGCAGATCCTTGAAATATATATATGGAAAAAATCCAAGTACCATCATAAGCTCTCAAAACTTATTAGCCTGCTTTGAATATCTGAAAAGTAAATCCTGCAAAATCCCACATGTGCCTGCAACCAGATGCAGAGACTATAATGGAGTATAGAATTGATTTTTTTTTTTTTTTCTTGTGTGATTTTACTTCTAGCATTGTCTTTCTCCTAACATTTCTCTAGGTGAGCACCTCTGGGGTAGTTTCATTAGTGGTAACAGCAATGAGAGTGCTGTTTCCAGCAGGAAATGGTAACCATTTAAATAACACACTGCTTACAGCTGCTTAGCACAAACCAAGGTAAGATAATACAGTGGTTAAACTCCCCATAGCGATTACAACTTGCCTACATTTATGCTCTATTCTAAATGCTGAATAGAGTCCTCAGGACAAAGCTGAAATGTTCAGGCTGTTGCTTAGATACTACTTTCACAGGCTTCATAGGAAAAATCTACATACACAGGCAAATAAACAGATAAGAGTTAATAGGCTGAGCCCACAATGGACAAACACAAATCACTTCATCTACATTATATTTGGGGATGGAAGAAACAGATGTGGAGTACATAGAACACTCATACTATACAAAATGAAACTATCTATGTTTTGCTTGGATGCCTCCTCTGTGCACAGATATTTGGGACTAGTCTATTCTAATGAAAACAAGTTACGTGAATTTGCACAAATTTGGATCACTCAGTTTAACTATGTGTATTCTTACTGTATAGGATACATACTTGAATATCATGTTTGTTTGCATCTACAGGAGTTTCTTATGATTTTTGACCTTGTAGCAACAGATCAGAATCAAGACCATATGCAAAAGTTAGAAAATCATGTTAATCACATACACTATGGTCTTATTTCCTCACTCAGAGGGGTTAAATTTGCAATGGTTCACATATGCTATTCAGAATGCCCAAATTATATCTAGTGAAAACTGCTTTACTAAAAATAGATAGTGTTCTGCATAAGTATTAGATTGGTTCCTGCTATGCCATTTCCTCAGTAAAAAAAAAACAAAAGAAACAAAANTGTTCTGCTTTGCTAATATCCAAAAATTAATTTGCTCATTTTTTTAGCACCAATAATTCATGACTTGGAGCAACACACTGAACTGATCAAGGGTCATGTAAAAGCTGACAGTAACATCATCGCAATATCAGAGCATTACCTATTACGTAGTTATGGTGACACGTACTATCCTTGTGATACACACCACAATAATATAGGATGTTGGAGTAACTCCATTCTTCTCTATTGAGCAACATGAAATGACTGCACAAATTACTGCTTTTTGCCTTTTGTTATGTTTTTTTGTTAATCCCCTGCAATAAAAGTGTGTGCCTTCATAGGCTTTGTGTTAAAAAAACAATTGTGAAAGTATGAGAAGCAGAGAGAAGCAGACCAGAATTCAACACGCAGACTACAGTGAAAGAAAGAATAGATAGCAAAATAATTCTTAATTTAAAAAAAGAAATACTTGTGCATTGTAAACAATCTTTCTCTCCTTGAACTAGCTTTCAGTTGTTTATTTGGTCCTGCCTTAAGCATTAGTTTTTATATCAGCTTGTGGTTTGTTTCATATAATTACTACAAAGATTAAAAAAACCCAGCAAGATGTTTAAAATGGCAAATCAATCTAATTATATACATTAAATGTACTTTCCATCAGTTTCCACTACCAAAGAGTATAAACTAGGTACCACTCTGTAGCAACTTCAAGATGAATAATTATGTATACATGCCATTTTCTGTATTTCTGAAGCTGACTCTTTTAGCTGATAGTGAAAAAGGACAGAATAACTACCGACAGAAGCAACTATCTTTAAAATACTTTTATGAAGCGTTATTGTAACAAGATTGACATTTCTTACATTATATAATGTCTGCAAAATTATACCACGGTAGATTATAATTTTCCAGACATGGGTTTTGGTCAAAGAGGTTGAGTTTTAATGACTGCTTTCAATGTTTGCTTTTATGAATGGAGCCATGTTCAAATGTTATCAGTATAAATATGCTTTTAGAAAAAAAGAACACCTTCTCACCACGAATCACACCTCAGCAGAGGTGATCGCTATTACTTGGGTTTGTTTTCCCCTAAAACGATATTTATTAAATATCGTATTTTTACTAAATACTCTTGCTTGATTTTTTTCTCAGTGTTTCCCTAAACTAAAGAACTGTCAGTAAGTTTTTTGTCTACAGAAACAGGTGATTATTTAACATTTATTTTCCACTAAAAAACAAGCAAAAAAAAATTTTAAATCAAGAAAGTAGAGACCCAAGCCTGGAGTCAGAAAGCCTGAAGGTGACCCTTCACAGCATAAAGGCAGGGTAGGGTTCCCACATCCCACTGCGCAGACACAGCCTGAGACACCCAACTTGATCCTTCCTTATTCTGAACTTCTCTTTGCTAACCAAGGCCCAGATTTCATTGGATTAACTTTCCAAAAATAATTTTAGTATACATATCCCTTGATAAAAAATGGTGAGAAGTAAAATCATCCTCATGGAAATTGATCTGATCAGTAAGAGTACCATAGTGAGATTGAGCAAGCTCATTGTCCTGTGCCTTCCCATTGCAGGAAGCGCCAGCATGGAGAAGAGATCTTTGCAGAGGAGTGATACAGTTGGATTGAGTTTTTGAGTGCCTGAAAAAAATTAAATCATATGTAACTGTGATTTTATATACTTTTAATTAAGGTAGTTTGCTGTTTTAGGATTAGACGGTTCCTTTCCATTTTTACTGTAAGTGATGCAATGTATAATATTGGAATCATCATAAATGCAGGAACTTCATACTTTACAAACCCGTAAAACTCTACTTTTATGCATACGCCATTTTACTGAAATGTATTTATACAGTTAACTAATGTTAAAATACGTTGCATGACAGGTTCAGATAAACGCTTAGAAGACTATACGTTACATCCATTCTCCCCCTAGTCAGTCAGTGGAATCCCTTCCCCATTAAACAGTATGGTTCAGCAACTGTCCATAGTCAGATAGACAATGGTAACTATTGCTGGTTTAAATTATTATTTCAAGTACAAATTTTCTAACTGATATTTTTACTAATAAATACTGAATATGGAGCTTGAAAATTCAAGATTAAAAGGTATTGGTTGTTGGGGTTTTTTACTACTGTTTTTGCAGGTCTTAGACAACTTGGCTGGTTTCAGTAGCCCCAGTTTCTCAAGAGGATGCAGATTCTGAGGAATAAATGTAAATTTGCTAGACTCCCCTCAAAACAAGCAGACCTACTCCAGCATTCAGACTCCTCTTCTGCTTTTGAAGATCTTTGATCATAGGTTCATCTTCAGAGGAAAGTTCAGCTTACTTATGTTTCAGCCTAGAGTTCTGTCACGTTATCTATAAAATATCACCAGAGTTTTGCATTGCAGCCAATCAAACACAACAAAAGAGCATTCATAATTCCCTCCCCATTTACCCCTCTCCACCCCTCAGCTGCTTTATTCAGTTTGCCTAAGTCTGTGCTTAAATTTTTATCCATAAAAGTGGCTACCCTTCAGGAGGGCTTGCAAACATATATTTTTAATTTACTATTCATTCATTTTCTCATTCACTCATTCATTCATAATGTTATTCTTATGATTTTTACACTCATCATGAATAATATAATCACAGAAAACTGCAGTTCAGCAAAAGAATGTTAAAATTTAGGCATATGGGTTGTCGTTTTGAAGTCACATATACTAGGGTCAGAGTTAGAAGCTCAATCATGAGCAAAAAAAAAGAAAAACTAATAAATTTTTCATGTAGCATACTCGCAGCAGTTTCATCAACCAATGTTACTTGCATAACATGTATGTATCTTAGCATACTCAATATACTGTACAAAGAATGGAAACACAGAAATTTTTGTTTTACAAAACAGAGTGTATCCAAATAAGATAACCACATATTTTATGTACCTTCCCCATGACAAAATCATACAAGAGAGAGGACCAGTAAATTACAATACTCAGTTTCCTGCAGTTCTTCAGTTAGTCGCTGCTCACTCTGCTAATCAGATGTTAAAACCCTTAAATTATGCTCTGTAAAAACACTTCTAAGACATAATTTGTGTAATTATCTAGTGCTTTTCTACAGGAGAAGAGAGACAGCTCAAACCACAAGTTAGAACAAACTATCTCCAGGAGGGCTTTTACCACTGGTGGAGCTTACTTATAATGTCTGGGTAGATCTTTCAGCCAATGCTGTTTGTGGCAGGACAGTGAAAAAGCTGATATGACATGTTTGATATAATTTCTTTTGACAAATAATAGAAACTCTTTTGAACATGAATTGATTTCCATTGTCATGTACAATCTGTTCAGAAGTTCTCTGTCCTTGAATACAAGAGTCTTAAGAATTCACCATCTGGGCTGAATTAGCTGAATTCATATGGACTAATTCAAGCCATTTACATTAGTTATCTGCTACAGAAAAACATATGTATATGCATGATATATATATTCTAACAACGATTCACACAATTTCAGTGGAGTCCTTAACGTGGAGCTGGGCATTGAGACTGATTTCTGAAAGGAATTCAGAGGAGACATTTTAGGGTGACAGAGCTCCAAGGCTTGAATGAATGCAAGCATACAGTCAATTATGAGGAACCAAAGCCAGCAGCAGCAGTGTTGCAAGCAGAGACAGTTCAGTGATGACAGAGACAGCTGCTCATCTTTTCCCATTATTATTACAATTAAAAAACCCCAAGACGTAAAAACTGATTATTTACAGAGAAATACAGTTCTCAATTATTTTTTTTTTTAACTCCCCAGACTAACCTGAGAGGTTTTTCTGTCAATCTGGGTAAATTTGGAAGAGATTTAGGAGAAAAGACAACGGGTCTTTGAATACAATCTTCTGCTGTGCATGAATTAAAATTCTGCTTCTATATGGAAAATCAGCTTAAAGTAACTTTAACTTCATTTCAGTGTATCGTGGCAGCTTGGGATGATAATAACCTTCTTGTCTCCATCAGAAATTTTCTGGAGGCATGTGCACCAGTATCTCATGTGCTAACCAACAAGAGATAGTAATCGAGCACTCCCAGAGTACTGCTCATGTAAGGGAATTGATCTTTCACGGCAGTAAGGAATGTATGTAAAATGTACTGGACTTTCAACACAGCCAAGCCCAGCTACCCTTGGTAGGGTGGCCAGCGCTGGCGTGCAGCTACAGTAATGAAATAGCATGAGAATTTCTAAAATATCACAGAGAAACAAAAGGGGGTAACACATATGCAGACATCTAATCCTGACTTGTGGTTACGCTATCAAGACAGCAACATGGAAAACAGAAGAAATGAGAGAGATGATTGACAACAAAAGGGGAGATCACCACTTTAAAGGAGTTGCTGATGGAGATAGAAATTATCAGTGCAACCATATCACAAAGACTAAAGACATATAAAGTACCAAAATTAGGGACAACAGGAAAGACTGAACAGGGACAGATTGTTAATTTGGAAGTAGATTGAGGATGGTAAAGGGAAGAACTTGGGAAGCAGAAAAGGGAGAAAAGGGGAACATAATAAATATATAGTTTAACTAGCTGTTTAGGGGTACCTGTAGGGCAGCCTTCTGTTGACCCTGCTTGGAGAAGGAAAATAAATCCATTACTGATCTGATCATATGTGTATCTGATTTTTACTGTGGTAAGTGGGGGCACCTGAGGTGTTTTCCCTAAAAAAGGATGAGGGAATATATGACATGAGTGGACTAATCCTAATGGCTCTGGCATTTAACTTTTAGCAGAATCCATATTCTCAGCTCACAATAAATAGGCTCAAGAAGGCCAGAAAGTTAAACAATTCCTAAATATTGAGAAATACTCAGACCCTTATGCCAGTCTGAATTCAGGATGGTTGTTAGCTGCCAAAACCACTTATCATTTATCTGTGCTCAGAGTATTAGCCTGGAAGTAGTAATGCCACATATTTACTCAATCCTGTAACAGTTTTGCGTGAAGGAGAGACTCAGAGGCAGTTCTGTGCCTTAACCTGAACTAGATCCACATCTCCCACAGTACAGAAAGAAATTACATCATGTGGAAGTCTCTTGATCTCTTCCAATATATTTTTGTGCAAAATACTTATCCACTTGCCGGATCAGAATTAACATTTACCAGTTTTCTATTTATGACTGGAGTTGCCTAGTTAGCCTCACCAGGGCTATATGGAAATTTGGAGTATGTAAGTTTTGAATGTGTAAGCTTCACTCAAAATTCAAGCACATGCCTGGCTTTTTATGTGTTAAAGTCTCATCTGTAACGTGAATGAACCCAGAAGTTTTGTCTTGAGTACAGAAAACTTTTGGGTTGAGCTCACTATTTTCTGGAATCTGCAGGAATTTTATACCTTGCTGCTTACAAGCTGAACTTCTTACAGCCGTTCTGAAACAGAAGACAATACACAACACAGAATTTGTTGTACAACCCAGAAGCTTAGCATATGCTGTTTACGGTTTTACTTTACCTTCACTGTAATAAGGCCCCAGCGAGTGATATGTGTTTTAGAAGCACTGAGGTTTTCCACAACTTTGTGGCTTTAAGTGGTCTCTAATTGTCCTGTTGTGAAATTACAGAAACAGCATACTTTGCAGCAAGCTCTGTTTTAAGTTTTCCCCCTTCCACTTGTAAAGGGAAGCAAATAACACTTCATTTATTGTCTTCTAAATTAAACAGTTGTAGAATTGTTTATAATGTTCCCAGTGGTTTCCATGTTGCTATCTACAAGCAGATAAAACTGAAGTCTCCTCATAATGTCCTCCCGGGACAGAGGCTTGCTTTTTGTGTTCATCTGAACAGTTTTCTATATCTGCCACAGTTTCTTTTTTCCTTTTTGTTCAACCAACAGTCTTTTGTGTTGTACAACCACTTCCTGTAAGAAAAGCAGGCAATCTGATTTTAAGTGTTCACTAAAATGTGGAAAGGCTAGACTCATTAAATCAGACCTCTTTGGGTATTTCAGTATACTCTACAGACCATGATGTTAAACCTGTATGTCGCATCTCAGATGTCTGCTTTAGGCAAGTTATTGGCAGTTTCGCAAATAACAAAATGTTCTCAACAGAATGTTGAGAATTGTCTTCACACATTTTCACCACGAGAGCAATTAGCCGTTGGAATAATCTCTCCAGGGAAGTGATAGATTCCCTAACATTGAACACTTTTAAGATTCATCTGGACAGGGTGCTGGACCATCTTGTTTAGACAGTGCTTTTGCCAAGAAAGGTGGGACCTTGAGGTCCCTTCCAACCTGGTATTCTATGATTCTGTGATCTGGACATTAGAAGACAAAAGATCTATTCACAGGCCCACAGCACATGAAGAGAGGTGGGAGCAGCATCATTTGACAAAGAGACAGTTAAGGAGCAGCCTAATAGCAGTCTACAGCTATCTGAAGGACAAATACAAAAATGTAGAGCCACGATCTCCTTGGATATGGCAGATAGCACAACAAGAGGCAACAGTCATGAATTGTGGGTTAGGAGGCTCAGGTTGGATATTGGGAGAAACTTCACCAGGAGCATGGTGCCCATGGATGATGTGGATGCACTTGGAAGCTTTTAAGACCTGGCTAGACAAACTCACAGCTGACATAACTCAGTGCTGGGGATAGTAACACTTTGAGGGGGAGGCTGGACAACGTGCTCCTCTGATGTCCCTTCCAGACAACATTTCTATGACTCTGTGATGTGATTCTGTCATTCTCTCATCTTAATTCAGTGGAAATATATACTACTTTTTTTTTTTTTTTTTTTTTTTTTTAGGTGGACTATTACACTCAGT
Source organism: Thinocorus orbignyianus (assembly GCA_013400375.1). Lineage (NCBI taxonomy): Eukaryota > Metazoa > Chordata > Aves > Ciconiiformes > Thinocoridae > Thinocorus > Thinocorus orbignyianus. Next base: position 110,503 of record VXBW01002682.1, read on the forward strand.
GGTAAAATAACTGCATAACAGAACTGCATTTTTTCTTTAAAAAACCACACACACATGAAGAGAAACAAAGACGGTGGTTGCACAGTAAAGCCTGAAATCCATGCTTCCATTTTGCATGTGAAAAACATGAGGATGATAGAAAAGCAGAGACAGTGAATTATCTACAAGGAGTCTTAGGTCCTAAAGGGAATATAGACTGAAACCCTAGGAGTCTTGGACGTTTATGAGGGATGTTTTATTCTCTACCCAAAAGCCTCTTTTGCCTCTCACCCTCCCATTATTCAAGAAGCATGACTGACTTATTACTCAATGATCATAATTCCCTTCTTAAGTAAAACTGAAATCTTTATTCCCTCTATTAAAGGATGAAGAGAGACAATACTAATAAGGAGCATTCCATGAAATCCTTTCCTCCGTATTCTCACCTAATACAAAGTACTGCAGCAGGCAGAGAGAATGCTGCACTGAAAGTATCTTCTCAGCCTCCCTCCTTTCTCACATCTGCTTTCTCCAACCGCATAATGTAATACTTTATTGTTTCCAATGCAGCGAGGGGTAGCCCAGCACGTAATGGCCAGTCTCTGAGTCCACACTGCTGGAAGCAGTGTGTGCTTGCTGCCCCATGTCCTATACACAGTAGGTGTGCCTATGGTGCATTATTTTTTAGTTTCATGCGAAAAGAAAAGAAAACCTGGAGGAAAAAGTCAAGGCTGGCATACACCAAGGCACCAAGAATCATCAGGTTAAATAATATTTTTTTTTCTTGGACTAAATATATGTACTTTGTACATTAAACATTACTTGGGGAAGAAATTTTACAAGCATGATTTATGGGATCATTAAACAGACTTCGGCCACTATACTTGTAAATCTTTGTATTGCATTGATAGCTTACAAAAATAGCTTTAAAAGTAAATAAGGAAATACTTCATGATTCCCTTGAGATTATTTATGGACTTGCTATAGAGTAGATACCTCCAAGAGAGCTTTCAGAGCTTTAGCAAGGAAAAGCTTTTGGATCCAAGTAGAGTTCTTTGGTGGACAAAAATATAGTTGCTGCACTAAATATGCATCTCATGGAGAGAAAGTTGGGTACTGAATAATGAATTCTGCCCAAGCCTCAAGCTCTGTTGGACTTTTCCCTATAAATTTCTGAAGAATTGGTAGTACTGCAAAACAGAAATAGATTAGAAACTGACTGATCCCCTTCACAACAGTGACCTCAATTTTGTAGATGCTAAGAATCACAAACCAATCAGTCTCCCTCTTTTCATTAGAGACCAGCATTTTATTTTACCTCTGATTTGTATTTATTTCTTCCCAAGGACCTCTTTAGATTCTAACACTAAATAAGACCATTTTCCCTGAGGTATATTGTCATTTCTCTGCTTCAGAAGAGAAAAAGGTGTAGAGGAGGCTATGGCATCAGTTAATTTATTTACAAGTACCTGCTTCTACTGATTAATGTTTGTCTGAACCAGAAGGAATCTGCTTTCAAGTTTTTTCATTAAAAATGTGAAAGCAATTTTGCTAACACAAACTATTCTTTGTCAGGCATGTCGCAGCTGTTTTACACTCCACTGAAAGTAGAAAACTGTCCTTTTTTTCTGTCCTTATGCCTAAACCCCACTGTTGCCCAGCAATGTGATGTTGGCCAGACATGTCAGGCCTTGATATTCCTAAAATCAACCAACTTATATTTGTTAATGATCCTACTCCAAATTTAACTGTAACTCAGGGTAAAACTTGATCTTTGCACTAGTTCCCCATCCTGAGTACTAGAAATGGTGTTTAGTCTGATTCTTGGACTCGGATGGAAGATTAATTGCCTTCACTGCAGGAGCCCATGCACGGAATCGTAGATTTTGCAGCAGTTTTTAGGTCACCCTACATGATCAGTGCTCCATATTGCTTTAGAACGATGAGTTGGATTGCCAGGCAGTATGGATGGTGTGGCTTCACCAGAGTTACCATAATACACTGATTTACATTTAATGAGGAAGCAGCTTTAAGAATACATGGTGCTGAACACATTACCACTGTAGTAGCATTTCTGTTGTAAATGTGTATGATAGATTCACAGAATGGTTAGAGTTGGAAGAAATCTTAAATATCATCTAGTTTCATCCTCCCCACCATGGGCAAGGACACTTTCCACTAGAGCAGGTTGCGCAAAGCCCCATCCAGGTTGGCCTTGAACACCTCCACAGGATGGGGTATCCACAGTCTCCCTGGGCAACCTCTTCCAATGTCTCATGACACTGAGTAAAGATTTTCTTCTTAATATCTAATTTGGATCTCCTCTCTTTCAGTTTAAAACCGTTGCCCCTCATCTTATCCCTGCACTCCCTGATAAAGAGTCCGTCCTTCATGATACTGAACAATATCAAATGACCTGGTACCTGGGGGCCCAGCCTCACCATGCCTGGTACTGCCCAAACTCCCTGTACTTCAGGTTCTGGTTCCCATTTCTGTCCAGCTTCTCCTTTTCACCAGAGCTGGGACAGTGCTGCCTAAATGGTTTCCCAGTACCACCCACCAGGGGTGAGGAAGAGAAGAGATGGGAGGTGGCTGGAATGCTTCCTTCCTTCTCAGTCTTTTGGTGGCATATCTCCCCAGCATAATGAGGAACCCCGCCAAGAACTTTCATGGCTGGAGGCTGAGGTAGGGGGAAGGTGAACTATGGGCCCAGGGAGAACAGTGGATAAGGGCAGTGTAGTGACAGAGTAGGGGAACAAAGGACTGCAGAAGAAAAGAAAAAAAGAAGACCAAAACCAAAAAGGTAAAATTTCCTTTGCATCCAGCAGCTTCTTGTGGTTTCAGCTGGAGCACAACCACCTCCCCAGCAGTTGATCTGAATGGCTCAATGCTTAGCTCTGATCAGCCAAGCTGCAAAACTTTGGCTCAGATGGCTGAGGAAATTCATTGTTGGAGACTGGAGACTGAGCAAGGCCAGCCAGCAGAGTCTCTTCAGGTGTTTTCTTGGTGTAGTGAGCATGCATGGCCGAGCAGCTCACTAAATCCCATAGACTTCTCTTACATCAATTAGACAATGAATGATTGCTTTATATATTGAAGCCAGATACATCTTGATCACAGCATCTCTTTGTGCATGCCTAACAGTGCCTGAACAAAATGACCCAGTACAGCTGGGTTACAAGAGCGTCACCAGTCATCCCCAGTACAAAAATGCTAAGGACTGGTCCCAACCTAGCCACCAATCAGACTGATGAGCAAGCAGAACAACAAAAGAGAAACAATCCTCCCTTCCTCTCTCACAAAGTTTTCCAAAGTTCACTGACTTCTTGTGCAAAAAGCTTAATAATATTGGGATATGTAATGATATCTACTATACTGGTTTTGCTGTGCAGTTTATGAACAGTTGAAATGGTATTCACTGTCACTACCAAGAATATATATGTTCTTAGTTTTCATAACGAACAATAAAAGCACTACCCTACCTAACACCAGTGAATCTGGAGAAAAGATTTCTATTAACCTTGACAGGCAATGGATCAGGATCCAAATGAGGTAGAAAATTATTTTCTCTACTTCCTCTGTATTAGAAATTGACCAAAGAACAGCTGACTTAAAAAGAAAATAATGAAAATAGTTTATTCAGTCTAATTGCTCTGATGTTATAGAAATATTTGTCTAGGATCAGGTTAATTGGTATGAAAAAAACATTTTAGACTGACAGAAAATCTTATCTTTCCTTTTCCTTGCTATTTGATTTCAGCTCAAATTACTTAATAATGGAATGCGACTTTATAAAATGCACACTGCACAAGAAAAAGGATAACCAAAATTATACAAGCACTCCTGTGATTAAGGCATTGACCCAGTTCTTTGTGTTTGCATTCAAAAATATAAAGAATAGCAAAATTTCCTCTTCTCCATACTTCTAAGTAATACAAAGCTATGCAATGCTTTTTTCAGTGATCTGAGTTAACTGAAATCTGAGACATAGCAGCTTAAGTCACCTTTGTATTTCTGAATTTGAAAACATCCCAGCCTTGTCATTTGATTCTTTCTGGTCATCTTATCTGCTTGTGCCTGCACTGAAATTTCTGTCCACCAGTGATTTATTTTAATGATTTTTTTTTTCTTTTTAAATATCAACCAGTTAAGTACATTCTGGGACATACTGTGGTAAACGAGGGAAAGATTTCCCAGTTCTTCAGAAATTTCCATGACCGTTGAAAGTCTAATCCTCCCTCAGATTTCCAGAACTCAGGTTATATTGCTGTTTCTTTCAGATGAAATGGGGATATACATCTTTGCTTTGAAAAATAGGCAGAGTTGTCAGAAAAAATAATTATCTCAGGTCAAACTTTCCACCAGATCTATCAAAAAAATCACATGTGCATCTATTTGCTAAAATGGAGTATGCCCTATCAAGGACAAAGAAGTTACTATAAATAGTCAGTAATAAACAGAATATAAACAGCATATGATGGATTAACCATCGTAAAGAGGTATTGCTGACCATGCACTTTGTCTTGCCACACTGGACTGCAGAATAAAAGTCATAGTGGATTTTACTGCAAAAATATTTCTGGAACTCATTGAACTGAGTATTACCTGCAGAAACAAACTGACTGATAGAGTTACAGATGTTTTATTATTTGAAACATTACAGACTACTTATAAAATAAAGCCCTTCACTGAGTTAGCTGACAACTACTGAACTAATACCTTGTTGAGGCCACTTGAGTTATTTACCAAGCTCCGTCTCACAGGGAGCAGCGTACTGCTGGTAGTTCTGCCAGCCATGCTGATGTTGCATCACTGGGACCCATGGCTGCAGACAGTAAGCATGAACACAAAAGTCAGGAAGACCTACAGGACATACTGGATTTCCCACAAGAAACTAGGACCCATCACACGCTGAGCATCTGGGTTAGAGACACTCAGTAGCCCAGACTGGGATTTTGACAGTATTCAACTTGCTTCCTGGAGGTTTTAATGGTTTTCAGAGGTAGAGAGAGAGGGAGACAATCGATCTCTGAGGTCTTTTTTGAATCTCTCCTGCATCAGCGAGATTAGGCCACTGGGAAGAATCAAGGTGTTGTACAGTAACAGGTAAAACGCAGAGGAGAAGGAAGAGGAGGATGTGACAGGCAGAAGAACATCTTGCTGGTGTGAGGCTGACTGTCCGGTTCCACCAGGCTAGAAAGGAAATACGTCATTCATGATTAGGGCCGTCCCATCTGATACACTGTCCTTTGGGTTAAGAAGTTGTGGGCCATGCATATAAAAGGGCTTGTGTCCCAGTGAGAAGATAACTTGCTAGTCTGCACTTCATGTCTCTTTAATAAGAGTTGAATTTAGGCTCTGTCACTTGGGTGCCCGGTAGTTTTTCAAGCACTGAACTTTCCTTACAGCACATTTGTGAAACGTGGAAGTATCGTTATCCTTGCTGATGGACCTCCAGTCACAGGGCCAGACCCTGAGAGATGCCTGTTACCCAAGGAAATCAGTGGTATATGTCACTGAACACCTTTGGGATTCAAAGCCCAAATTACTGGCCAGGGTCCTACAGGAAATGCAATAAAGAGCCTAAATTGAACCTGTGTGGAACAAGTTTCAACCCAGTGTGTTAATCACAAGCCCCTTTCTTTTTTACAGACAAAACCTACTTCCCTTAACTCCATGATCTGTTTAAAAACTGTTGGGAAACACACGTACACAGAATTTATGTACAAAATGATGCCTGTAGCTTCACATTGTCCATTCATTCACATCTGAATGCGTGACATGGTGTGCATTGGGATTTGTAGGCATGCAGGATATTATTATTGTTACCATGCATTGTGTTTGCATTATGGCTTTCCTTAAATGTGTTAAGCAATCAGAATGCAAATACCCCTGGCACAGCTAGAAAACATTGAAGTATCCCAAGTACACAAAGTATGCAAACTGTGCAGTAAAGTACAAAAATCCTAACAAGCTCATTAGTACCATACTGCAGTGATTACAGAGCAAAATACTTTCCATGGTGCACCAGTCAGGCTATACAGAGAGAAAGCTTTGCAATGTTTTAAGGCAGTGTTGCCATCAGTTGTGTAGTGATACAGCAGTTATATTCTACTGGCATAAGCTGTTCTGGGAGCGGTTCTCTTGTACCTCACCTAGGGTCATTCTGGATTAGCCATTAGACACTACATAATATTCATGAGGATGAGGATAATAATTATAAAGCTAAAAATGGTGTTCTCTTGTCAGTCGAATTAGCTCAGTATTCATTTTCTGACAGTGGTCAGAAGTCTATCTTTAAGCAAAAAAAATGTGAGAAACTGTGCATGTACGGAGTGACTTTTTCTGTGGTATGGCCTTTGAGTTTTCAGCGATCAGCAGCAGCATGTACGTGAAATCTGAAACCAGACTCTCTATGTGTCCTCTAGCAGTTTGATTTGCATCATCATCTCTGTTGTAACTTAATGACTCAAAACCAGATAACCAACAGTCTGTTGTTCATGAACCTTTAGCATCCCTGCCATATATATACATATACATATATATATACTTAGATATACAAGACAATCATACACTGTCCAGTAGAGACCACATACCATTAAAGGAAATATAGTCATTTGAAAGATTATTCAGTATATTCAGTCATTGTAATAATTCAGTATAGTCATTTGAAAGATCTACTGAGAGAAAGATTAAAGATTAAAATTTCTAAAGGAAAATCACTCTGTCAGATCATGGTGTCAGAAATTATGTCAATCCTTCTTTGAGCCAGAGGAGGGACTAAATGGCTTCTCAGTCTTCATTGCTACACTGATTGTTCATGAATCTATGATTATTCAGCTGCTATAGCAGTTAGAAAGTTCCGTTTTAATTAGTCTGAAATAGGAAAATGTCTTTCTTTCTGCTTGATCATATAACACACATGGAATATTTCGTCTGGTGGAACCAACCTAAGGATCTGTAAGGGCTGTGGTCAAGTGGGGACCTTACCTCTTTGGTAAGCCATAGAACAGGAGCTGAATATATGATATATATATCGGACATAGATAGATAGATAGATAGATAGATAGATAGATAGATAGATAGATAGATAGATAGATATGAAGTGTATAGGATCTGGTATGTGTGCATACATATATCTTCTGGCCAGGAGCAGTAGGGAGAGAGACATCAGCAACACAGGTGTGATCTACCTTAACAAAAGCTTCATAACTTTATTCACCAAACAGAGGTTGTGACTCTGGTGGATGCTTTGGACACTTAGATAGAGATCCTTGCTGCACCTCAGGGTATTCTTGGCAAACTGACATTAGCAACTGATCAGAACTTCCTCCCTAGTAGCAGGACCCCATCCATAATCAGAATGCTGTGCCAGAAGGAGAGAACACAAGTCTGTAGGCAGCGGTGGTGGTGAAGAAAACTGCATAGTGCTCCATTAAACTTATTACCTCAATGTCTGCCCTCAGAAATTCATGCATCTCCAGGGCAAATTTCTCTTTTGAGAAGTGGTCCTTTTTACAAGGCAGGAAGCATTAGGTATGCTCATATCTCAGTCAAAGGGTTTCCTACACAGTGCCAACAGTTATTCAGCAGAACTCATTATGCAGGTGAGATATATCGCAGTGCTGCTACTCTGCAACACTTTGCAGATCTCTATGCACCATGTGCACAATGTCTGAAATATAAGCAAATTTATGCTGCACTCATCCTTTTTGTGGTTATTAGTGTCATTTAGTATCATCTTCCTCCAGCAAATTGACTCACCAAGCAAAATGCACAAGTGCACTTTAAAGCAGATCACATTATCACGCCTACTTCTTCTGAAGAGCCAAGTGCCATTACTACTTTTCACAAGGAATAACTGCCTAAACTATTTCACATTCCGCAGTGCATCAACAGTGTACTTCCTCCATTCAGTTAACAATTCAGAAGAGCGATTGAACAGTAATGCATGACTGTGATATTGTTCTACAACGGATAGATAAAATCTAGTGCATCAGTTTATACCTCTTTAAATGTTAGGACATTCTTTTCTGGAACCTCTTCATTGAAATATGCACTTGTACCCCTTCTGAGGCCCTGACCATATCTGGGGTTTCAGCAAGGTATTTGCATCAAAAATACACTTTTAATTAGAAAACCTATTAAAAGTTTCTCTCCCAACATTACTGTTTAGATGACATATAATCCTAACTGCACAGTTCATTTCACAGTCAGCCGTAGAATGACAGGACTCCTGATGGCCAAGTGCTGACAGGATTTTATTTCAGAAATATTTCCACATTGTTCACTAGCACTCCTTCTTCCTCTGGGCGCTTTATTTTCTAGAAGGTAGATTATCAAAGAAATACAACAAGGGTGCAGACTGTTAAAGGGCAAGACGAACCAGAAACCAGGAAACCAAAAATCAGGAACAAGAAGAAATTTTGGCTAAGAAGCATAGTCAGGAGAGGGGCTAATGGTCAGAACCAAGAGCAACCAACAATCTTCTAAGCTGAAGAGCAACACCAGAGACCAGTCAAACTCCATTTCATACATTTAGAGCTGATATCAGAAGAAGATAGTGCTTGAGCTAGGCTAGCTGTGGCCACTAAGTGTCCAGGGATGAGGGTTAAATAAACTGGAAAAAACCAAAAGAACATTGTTGAAGCCAGGGGTCACGTTTTGCATCCAGGCATTGGGATAGCTTCTTATGTTTGATTGCTACTGCTGTCTCTACCTAGAATTACATGTGGGCCACTAGTCCCCTGGGAGACTGCCTGTAGTAGCCTGGCTTGTTGCACTGTAATTGCTCCAGAGTGCTTGTCAAGAGCTTGTCAGGAAAATCACCAAACTACTCACTTGAGCTCAGATCTCTGTGATTTTGGATTGGCCTGAACTTTGTGCCTTTGTAAACCTACCCCTTGTTGTCTGAGAAGCAGTGGTTTCCCATGTGGTCTGTTAATGTCTGTAATTATGTATGTTTGGTGTTTCTGTGACCCCTTTTCACTCACTACCACTGCACTTAATACCATAGTGAAAGAAGGACTATGATTCTTTCTTTTTTTTTTTTTGCAATTGTAACTAAAATGCTACCATAGCACAGGGGGTGTGTTGGCCAAGGTCTTTATTATGCAACTCTATGCAGATCATTGTGAATTGCATCATTCATCTAGTTCAGTGATGCAGCACCAAGGTCACCAGGCATTTTTAAGCTAATGATGAGATCATAAGTCTAATAAATGTGCTTGGTAATCGCAGCAAACATATTGTCATTGTCGCAGATGTTATTCTTCCAAAATCACCTGGCAAACGCAACCAAAACTCAGCCTTTGTGCATGCCCTGACCTCACCTAAGAACAGACTGTCATGAACACTGAGTGAGGTTGTTTAAGCAGACAAGTTATGGCCTACAGCTACAAAGTGGGTACTTCAAACAGCTCTGTTGCAGTGTACTTAGGATAAAGATCCAGAAGGTTAAATGAGCATGGAATAAGTGAAGGGCAAATTTTGAGAGAGAGCAGATTTTGCAAAGCAACATACCCATTAGTATTGCCAACACAGGTAGAGATCAATTTCATATTGCAATGATCTAGGCAGGTTGATGTTAATTTTCCAGTTTATTTTTGTAATAATTATTATTATGCTGTAGTAACCCACTGCTTGCCAATCCAGAAACCTTTTGTTATCTGTCAGAAAATACATTAACCACCAAATGCATCACGTCACTGTGAGCTTTGCCATTATGTGCAGTGATTCTCCATAAGACTTATCAGATGCTGCAAGTGGTGATTTCTTTGAAAGGATATATATCATCTCCCAGGCTGGGTCATCAGATTGCTAATGTTATGCCCTCAAAAAGTAGCAAATGTACTGCCTAGAATGTTGTTGCAGTTCCACTGTCTTGTAACCTATCATATATCTGTATATTGTTATTTTTACATAAATATTTATATATGTATATTTTTGGTTATCAGGCATGAACAAGCCCACAACAGCCTGACCACTAAGTATGTTCCTGACAAAGGGGGAGGAAAAGGAAATTTAAAACAGATACAATTTATTGAGTTCTTGCTTCACTTATATCCCTTATTATTATGAATAAAGGTCAGGAATTCAACATTTCTGCAAAATTCACTAAAGACTGTTCAGTGGACAGAAAATGCCAACATGTGACGGTGGCTGTTTAGCAAGGAGCTGAAATAAACGTGGTGGCGAGAGGTCTAAGACAGGATACAGAGTTGTCACCTCTCATTCTCAAATGACATAAACAATGCAGCCATGAAATCAGTTTCACTGCTTTTGTATACAAGCTTTCAGTGGCTTCCCTGCTAAAAAAAAATGGAAAAATATTACCCTTTGCTAATGGAGCTATTTCCGTAGGAAGAACAGCCTGTGTCCAGTTCCCTGTGTCAGCAGCTTTCAATCCTCAGTCCAGTTTACCAAAAGTTAATGTATTCAAGACCTGTATTATAACCTTATAGAGATGACAAGATGACTTTTGATGAATAGTGGAACCTTGGTACGACAAAAGTGTCCCTTGGCTTGCCAAGGTGAGCAGGTCTCTGGATGCAGGCTGATGTGTGAGCTGGCACAGGACACAGGTATTCTGCATGGCAGCATTTCAGAGGGGTCCACATTCTCCCACAACCCTTGTCCAGACATACTGGACAGAGTATTTATTCAAACAAGCTAATTTACTGACACCTAATCAAGAACCAACTATCTACTCTACATATGTTTGACAAGAATATACTACAGTCCTATTCATCCATAGGTACTCATGGAGGTATTCTTCACCCAGGTCTTCATAGGTGCTGCCTGCTCCCCTGCTGGATCAGAAGACTCTTTTTGGGAATGGTTTGTCAAATGCAGAAGTCCCCAGGTTCTCCGGAGACTTGTTGTGACCAGGGTGTCAGAAGGGTCTGATTTCTCCTCCCAGTAGTCTTCCTCTTCCACCTCCTCCTCCTCTTCTGCTTCCTTCTCCCCCTCCTTCTCCTGCTTTGCTGTGCTGGAGCTTTCAAGTTGGCCTTTGCTGTCCGGCTCGGTGCTCCTCTGCCTGGGCAGCCAGTAGACACCAAAGAGAACAAGCAGGATTTCAGCAGAGGCCCAAAATTGCCAGGTCTGGCAAGCAGCAAGGAGCTAGTAGAGACAGCATGGCTCCTGGCTCTTCTCTTCCACCTCCTGCATAAGCCACATCATCTCCATGTTCTGCTGCTCCTCACGTTGCCACATGAGGTCTTGTGTGGCTGCATCTGAACGTTCATACTTGCCTGCATTTTGTTGCAATACAACAACAAAATGCTTAGGCTGCAGCAGAGTGCTGTAGTAGAGTGCTTCTATACCGCCTGCATCCAACACTGGTATCATCATTTGAAATAACAGAAAGGGATGCACATTCAGAATTGGACTTTCATGTGCATGCTATGAAAATCAAGAAACCAAGGACTGGTTAGAAACTTTCACCCTCCAAACCCATGATTTCTTCCCCCCTCCTTCTTTGAAGGTTGTGATTTTTTTTTTTTTTAGCTCCTTGCAGTGGGAAGCATTAAAAATCACACTGTGACCCATTACTATTTTATAATCCTCTCTTTGGCAAGTTGGAAGTAACAGCTTGCCAGGTGTGTATTTAAACTTTCATGGAATGACATGAGGGAGTGTAATGTCATGGCCCAGACAAGAGACAATATATGAAAGCTAGGCAGTGTTGAGAAAGCTTCTCCAGATGTGGCAGAGCAAGAGTACATTATCAAATAGACATGTTTTGATCTGATTTTTGATCTGATGTTTTGATCTCCTCTCCAGGGAGACCCCCTGCCTGTACCTAAAGGTCTACAGGAAAGATGGGGAGGGAGTCTTTACCAGGGAATGTAGTGATAGGATGAGGGGTAATGGTTTTAAACTGGAAGAGGGGAAGTTCAGGTCAGATATCAGGAAGAAATTCTTTCCTGTGAGGGTGGTGAGACACTGGAACAGGTTGCTCAGAGAAGCTGTGGATGTCCCACCCCTGGAGGTGTACAAGACCACCAATATTTTTAAATTCAGGAATCACACAGGATTAACAGGGCCAAAAGCATCACTATGGCCATGCTGACCTTCAGAAAGGAGGCCTATCTAAAAACAAGGAATCTTGTTTAAGAGGTCAAAGAGATTTAAGAGGCTAAGAGATTTAAATCCTCAGAGGCAGCATAGAGACCCCTGAAGGACAGCATACTTGGAGCACAGCACCAGTGCATATCTGCTTGCTGGAAATCCCTTGGGAACAGGTAAAAGGAACTTGGCATGGCTGCTCAGGAACGCAAGGGAAGTTATTGAAATAAAGAAGTTAGCATTCAAAATGATGAAGATGCATCTCAGAGAAGAAAAGAAAAAAGTTATAAATTCTGAGAGAATAAACATAAAACTGTAATTAGACTGGCATTTGTTTTGTAAATATTGTGGCAAAATTTCAAGGTGTTCATTTTCCCCATAAGTAATTTGACTTGTCTATGACATCAAAAGACAAACTGATGGCTTTATTCATTGGTTCCCCTGCCATTCATATCATGCAGATCAGGATGAAAATGAATATACAGTGCTGCAGAATAGAGTCATTTTATACTTATTTTAGGCAGTATGAATGACAAGAGGAAGTGGAGGACAAAAATGGATCTAATGTTTCTAAACCATCTTTTCTGAACTTCAGAAGTGCAACCATATGAATCTTTAAGTGTTCAGACAAGAGAATGACATTAGTACATGGTAAATCAAGCTGCCTGATTTTATAACCATACCCTGGAGTTACTTGACATGTTTATCTGTGCCTCGTTAGTGGCAAATTTACTCCCTGATACAGCAGGGCCAAATGTGCCACGCTTGCAAAAACTGATCTTCCAAATTCACACACTTCCCACTTACATGCAACTAGATCCTGCCTAGTTATAGCCACAATTTCCTCCAGGGTCATGCCTCCAACTTTGCCTGTCTGTGTCTGTTCTTAGCCTTTCAACAAAAAAAAATGGATGAATGCAGGAAGTATTTTTCCATAAATGAGTTGTGATTTTTTAAGGAACTGGCTAAGTACACATTACCTTTTGTTTACTTCTCATGACCCCTAGTCTGGAGGGGAGTTCAGTAAAATGAATTCGAGAACAGTTTGCACAAGAGTTCTTAAAAAAAAAAATACACCAGCAATGGAAAATATTTTTCTCAAAGGCTCTTTCAATTCAGAAGCAGAATCACTAGCTTGAGGACAAGCTGATCATCTGATTTACCTCTGACCCGAAAAGGATCAGGAAGACAATTAATTTTGTGTATTCTTGAGCAGTTTTGCCATGCTAAGCTTCTGAAAAGTGCTTGCAGTATCAAGACCCTCTCTCACAGAATCAGTGCTCCTCTGTCTAGAGAGAGAGTTATTTTGTAGGCATTTCACTGGAGAGTTTAAAATAGTGAATATATTGCAGGATAATCAAGACCATAAAAATATTCATCAAGAAGGAAGACACCCTAAAACATCGATGAAATAATCTACTGTCATTTATTTCCTTTGCATCTCCTTTATTTCATCTATTTCTTTTCCCTAGTCCTTTTCACAGCTAGATTCAATTTCTCTACTGCTTCCTACTGGATTTTTCTCCTGTTATGACTGTACACACATCTCCATTTCCATTTGATGGTTTGAAACTTCTAATGTTATATTTTGAAACATCATCTTTCTGTGCATTCCGTGCTTCATTGCTATTATAAAAATGTTAGGTTCCTGTAAAACTAAAAGCATCAAATAGATATTTTTTTCTTGGACAGATAAAATTGTGGAGAGTTGTATTTTCCTTGCGCAAATACAGTTCTGCCATTCAGAAGACAGTTTTAGGAGTTGCCTTTGCTTTGTGGGGTGCTTTTCTGCAGTGACAGCAGGTGGTGGTTTAGTGGCAGTTTTAAATTATAATTTTACTGTACATTACAAATAGTACAATAGTGTTTTGGACAGTAACACCTCTCAAAAAAAACAAAATCAAAACAAGAAGACATTCCTACCTTCCTCCCTCTGTTGTAGCTACTTGTTCTTGGACAGTTCTTCAATATCACAAAGTAGGGCCACTCATTCTTTTGTTAAAAAAAACCCCTAACAACCTGCACACACAAATTCTGGTTACTAATTAGTAAACATATAAGATGGAAAACTCTTTTTGTGGAGTTTTTTTTTTTTTTTAATAAATTTTGTATTTTCATTTGATTTACTAGTATAATGGTTTCAACCGAGGTGCCATTAACGTTCTTTGTAGCAGCTGTTGTAGTGCTATGTATGGAATCTGGGATGAGAATGGAGTTGACAGCACACTGGTGGTTTTGGTTGTTGCTGAGCGGGCAAGGCCTTTTCTGCTCTTCTCACCACCCTACCTTCAAGTAGGCTGGAGGGCACAAGAAGCTGGAGGGGGACATAGATGGGACAGCTGAGTTCAACTGACCAAAGGGATATCCCGTACCATGTGCTATCATGCTCAGTATATAAATTTGGGGGGAAAAGAAGGAAGCGGTGTGCGTGTGTTCACAGTTACTACATTTTGTCTTCCCAAGTAACCATCGTGTATGATGGAGCCCTGCTGTCCTGAGGGTGCCTGAACACCTGCCTGCCCATGGAAAGCAGTGATTTAATTCCTTGCTCTGCTTTGTTTGTATGTGCAGCTTTTGCTTTACCTGTTAAATTGTCTTTATCTCAGCCCACAAGGTTTTTTTCTCACTTTGACTCTTCTGATTCCATCCCCCATCCCAACTGGGTGGAGTGAGTAAGTGAGTAAGTGGCTGATGGTCCTAGTTGCTAGCTGGGGTTAAACCATCACAGGTAGGTCCACTGATATTTACATTATTGCTTACAGAAACTCTAGTATATCTATCATATATTAAACACGCAGTAATTTTTTTTAATTATAATTTATTTCACATTTTTTCACTTTTACTACCTTCTCAATACAAATGTTTTTCTTTAAGCTGTAAGACTTTTAAACCACCATTATTGCAGTCATCTACCTGTTAACTTAATTTTTCATTTCATTATCAGCCATTAGGCAAATAAAAGGTAA
Organism: Thinocorus orbignyianus; assembly: GCA_013400375.1. Lineage (NCBI taxonomy): Eukaryota > Metazoa > Chordata > Aves > Ciconiiformes > Thinocoridae > Thinocorus > Thinocorus orbignyianus. Next base: position 125,517 of record VXBW01002682.1, read on the forward strand.
GTCATATAATCTAATTTTCATAATGGAACGTAATGCAACTCTAGGCAATCTAAAAATAAGTAAATAACCGATTGCCCCTCCAAAAACCATAAACAGACTGTAATAATGCTACCAGAAAATACATCTCAGAAAACTGTTAAAAGAGCAAAAAGTCCATAAAGTAAAGCACACGGGTATGCAATAAGAAGTTGCTGTCCTTCCATGGCCAACGCAGAGGTAAAAATTTTGGAGGCTGACAAGCTGCACCATCCAATAATAAACAGTGCTAACAAAGTTCCTGGGATCCCTCTAGGAGAAAAAAAAAACCACAAAAGAAACACAACAGAATCCACTTGTTAGCAAACATGACACTAAATCTCACCAGGCTCAAGTTCATTTCTAGCAACTTGTTATTGATAAGGTAACAGTCACTGGAAGGATCAAGGACTGACTGACATAATGAGAGTCAAGCCTAATAAACAAATTAAAATAGTAACAGGAAACAAAAAGGTAATTTCTTCAGCATGGATAAAAGCAGCAGCTTCATCAATAGTACTGCTAAAAGTCAAGTGCATTTCCAATTAAATCTATGGCTCCAGCAGTTGCAGTTTAATTTTACAGCTAGCAAAGATCCTAGTGCAGTCAAAATAATCTTGTAGAAGTTGTTAGGACCTAAAATGACACCACAGATCTAATTTTCCATCAAGCAGCCTGATGACCTGGAGAGGTTGCATTTTTGTAACACATGGCACAGGTTTTAAGCGTGCCTTGGAATCAAAGGACAGTAAGGCTTTTAAAGAATTACACCCCAGCAGAGCATGCAGAAAGGTGCTGACTGCCTCCCAGGAGAAAAGCTCAACTGGACTTTTAAACATAGGTGCACATTGAGTAGAAAGTAAGGGATGGGAAAAAAATCAGAGAAAAAATATTACACTCGTCCTGGCATCCTTCTCTGTAGACTGAAAGGACGGTGGCTTTCCACACCACCCCTTGCTGACTGCTGAGCCCTTCTGAAGTTCTCCACCTGCTCTCCACATTCTGCCACCTCTCAGGTCTAGAAGGGGCTGGGGAATTGATGATTATGGGACTGCAGTCAAAAACCTACTGAAATATTCCTGCAGATTCCAAAGAGCTTGCTAGTAAACCTGGAAGGAAGAAAACCTTGCCAGTAAATAATGTTTCACATATGTTTTATTGGCACTCTGCATTTGCAGCCTCCTTCTGTAAAATGCATGAGATCATGTGCATAATATGCTGCTAAAGTACATAATGAGATCAGTCGTGTTCCACACTTTTGCTGTGCCAGTCTCAAGGACGAGGAGAATGAATGAACCTTTGCCACTTGTTAAGAGACTTCTGGTGCCCACTTTTCCAAAGTCCAAGCAAAACAGAACCAGAAGTGAGCAACAGTCTACAAATACTTACTTAAGTTCATTTATCGGAAATAATCTCCACTAATATTATTACTGCAATTAAACCGCAATGAGTAAAGGTCTCTTTATTTAATTGACTTAGTTTATTTAATGCAATTATATCACATACAATAGTTCATATCTTGGTAATCTAGCCTCCAGGCCAATAAGGTACTTGGTGTTGTCTGTTCCTGGGATGTTGCAGGAGGAAGGAGATAATTGATTTTAAGGTGACTCAGACCCTCCTTGCGACTTCAACCCGTTAAAAACAAAACATTAACGACTATGTGATTTAATATCCTCAGTTTAAGTGTTCTTTTAACCTATACAATGGCATTCAGGGAAATTACTCTGGGGTCTTTGAACCAAATTCCTTGCCTCTGCTCCAAGTGGAGATGTTAAGATGCTCACTTAATCATCTAGCCAGAAATTCAGAGGTGGTATGGATGGCTCTTTGAGCAGGTACCCATACTGGCAGAGGGATGGGACGTAACAGGAATGTACCGTGTGACGACAATTTTCAGCTGCGATAACGACTCTTTAGGGGGCCATCACAAGGTAGTACAATTTAGAGCTGCAGCTGTTCTGCCTTGCACTGAAGTCTAATGGCTTTTCATGGTTTGTTCCAGCACTGGCAGTGAGCAGGATGGAAAGGTGACATAAAATCATATTGGAGCCAAGAGATACTTCTGTGCACTTAAAAATTCAGTCCTTGATCTAACAGCAAGTTACTGCCAAAAGGAATGGTTTAGCTTTAGCAGAGAGCTTGTGCCTGACATGTCTGTGAGGGCCAAATCTTCAAGCATGGGAGAGGAGCAAAAGGCAGATGTCACACTCACAATGACCAAGAGGACTGGGGTGTACTGGTATGAGACTGAGTTGGGGGCACCAACCTGAGTGGACTCTCTCTGCTTCTCTCTTCTCATGACCTACACATGCTTTGCACCAACTGTGTCTAAGAATTCCTTTCTCCACTCTTACACTCATTGCCTTCACTGTTTAGTCAAGGAAATGGTGTGACCACTTTATTCAGGGATTTGATAGTAAAGAATTCTTGTTGCTTTTTTTTCCAGGAAAAAAGCCTGCTGAAGTTTCCCCCAAGAAGAAGACCTACACAACTTGGGCTTAGGTGGAATATCAGCATCAATGGGCACAAACAAACCTGATCCCACAAAAGTTTGCATACAAGAACTGGTTTTCTCTTTGGTACTATTCAGCACCCAAAACGTTCCATATTATGCTTTAAACTGTTACTGTGGAATAGCTAATCCTGAAAACTGAAAATTTTTGGATTCGTATATATCTTTGCAATAGATGCTTGCATTATCTTATGTACAGTTTCTGTGAAAACAAATATTGAAGTTAGTTCTTTACATTTTGAAATAGACAGAAGTAACATTTTTACAAATATTTTAGAAAGTAAGTAATGCATTGCTGTCTTTCCTTTGCCATTTAAAATATGTTTTTATACTAAAAATAATGAAATGTATGTTGGATTTAAAAATCGCCACTTAATTATAACAGCATGTTTGTAGTAGTTAACTTGGTACTTGCCGTGTTCAAGCAGTTTCATATAGACAATAAGAAAAGACCACAGAATGCTGTAGAAGGGTGCTTAACATTATCAATTCATTTCAGAAATGATGGTTTAATTTTGTCAAGGCTATCATAGTATTTATAGATTTTCAAAACATGTGCTTTCAGTAAATCCACATCAATTTACAAAGCTGTGGCATGTGCTTGTGGATTTCTTGTACAGAAAACAGTGTCCTGTGCAGTTGTAACAGCTGGTTTGGAGTTCGTCCCATCTGTTCTACGATTACGTACCTGCACCTTTTATTAGGGTGGATTATTAAACAGGTTAATGGGGAAAATATGTGAAGTGTAGAAGAACAGAGAACAAACGGCTTCTTCAGAGTCACCAGTGTTCATCTCATCAAGGACAACTCAGAAACACTTTAAACATGGAATGTGGTCAGGTTAACCCATCATAGCTCCACAGAAACATACCATAAGGATTGTGTCAAAATCTTCATCCCACTATACCACTTTCTTAACAAGTAACATATATGTATATAAATTCTGCTTTTCCAGAGAAAACAAACAGGGACACTTTCTTATTCATCAGCTGCCAAGTCCCATACATTACATATTGGAGAATTAGAAATGTAAGTGAACAACAAAGACTAAGGAGAGGAACCATTATTAATAACGTGTTAACGATGGATAAAAGCACTGCTCAAGGCCTTCAGGCAAGACCTGGAGCTTGCTTGTACTTTGTTGTACAAGAACAGGGAGGAAAACACAGTCTGTATCTCAAAAGGGTCCCTGAATGAAGGGGAAGGAGAGGCTTGCATACAAATTTCCTGTTCATAGGCATATTACTGAACAGACACACACACATGCACAGGTACAATATGCCACCACATGCTTGATTTTTCAAATTTTTCTGCTGTTTTCAGGTTTGCAATTACACCACAGCTATCCCTCAGAGTATATAACTCTTCTACATCTTAAGCCCTTGTTCTAATGCTCCAAATCATTAAGGGCTGCTTGATCATTTCATTCTGTCACACAGAATTTGGACTACAGAAGGAAAGGAAGCATAAGGATTGGAGCCTGATACTATGAACAAAAAAGGAGCAGGAAAGCCAGCTATATAAAGCCAAAGTCTTGTAGTTGCTTTTAAAATCAATACCTGAGTTTGGCCACTGCCGGCTCTGCAAAGCAAAAATGACACCCGAGGCTGCTGCAAATATCGAAGGCACTCTCAATCCAAGTGGGAAACAATGGAATTAAGGGCTCTTATTAAAATGAATACATATCACTCCTCTCAAACGCAGTTCACTTTTGTCCCTTTCCACCCACATACGCACAAACATGATGGTGTTTTTCCGAAACTCACTAAATAACCATTTACAAAATGTTTTGCATAACACCACCCTTCCGCCTTACTGTCATCCATACAATTCCTGCTGCCAGGGATTGGTACTTACTGTAGTGAGAAGACGACTGCGGAAGAGGACAGGATCACCATGGGCAGCAGGCAATAGCCCAAGACACTTGCAACGCAGCCATGCGAGACTCCCGACACGCTCATCAGGTTCAGCAGGGCATGCATAGCAAGGCACCCGATGGCGCTCATGCCATACACATAGCCGAAATGAACTTTTCCTGCCTGTAATAAAGATGAGTAAGCATGAAGAGGACAGAAGGCAAGCACTAGGTTTCTTACTTGTTGACTCTTTCTGCTTCGCCTACATCAGTTCAATTGTAAACCACAGCTGATCATTTTTGGGTGAGTTTTGCATCAAAAATTTAAACATACGGAAGTGATGGTGCCTCTGTACTTGGCACTGGTGAGGCCTCACCTCGAGTGCTGTGTTCAGTTCTAGCCGCCCACTACACGAAGGACATCGAAGTGCTGGAGCGTGTCCAGAGGAGAGCCACCAAGCTGATGAGGGGTCTAGAGAACAAGTCATATGAGGAGAGGCTGAGGGAAGAGGGCATGTTTACTTTGGAGAAGAGGAGGCTGAGGTGAGACCTCATTGCCCTTTGCAGATACCTGAAAAAAGGTTGTAGAGAAGCAGGTGTTGGCCTTTTCTCCCTAGTGAATAATAACAGGACCAGAGGAAATGGCCTGAAGTTGCAGCAGGGGAGGCTTAGATTAGATACTAGGAAGAATTATTTTACTGAAAGAGAGGTCAGGGACTGGAACAGCCTGCCCAGGGAGGTGGTGGAGTCACCAGCCCTGGAGGTACTTAAAAAATGTGTAGATGTAGCACTTCAGGGCATGCTCTAGTGGCTGAGATTGTAGGGGTTTTTGTGTGCGTGTGGTAGGACTTGATCTCAAAGGTCCTTTCCAACCATGAAGATTCTATGATTCTGTGAATTTTAAGTTAAACCACTACTTTAAACTTGTAAGGCTGATTCTCAGTATAATTATCATTGGGCTCTGAACAGGGAAGGAATTAGCTGGGGAGACTTGGGAACGTCTAGCTGGCAACAAACTGAGAAGCAATTATGGAAAGCACATTTTAGGATCAGGAAAAACCTTTCCAATAGGTGCACATGGCGTTGTGGAAAAGTACCCTAAGTGAAACGATGACCCCCCCTTACTTGATATGCTTCACACTTTATTACAAAGCTCCAGCTTCAAGCAGGCATGCAAAAAAATAAGTAAAATTTTGTTGCACATATGCTGGTTTTCAGGGTGAATGCGTTCATTCTTCCCCTTGAATACCAGGAGAAAGACACATCTCTGTGGTTAGATCAATATAACGTGTTCATTTCAACATAAACCTTAGTAGTCACTGTCAGCTTGTGTTCTTTGTTTGTTCCAACGAATGAAAAATTCCCCAGGTGTTTTTTTTTTCTTCCAGGTTTTATTCCTTTGTGTGAATTTAGTGCCTGTGAAAGGTACCAGCCTGACAGCCTGGAGCCTGATGTTTTCTAATTTATACACAAAGCTAGACAACAGGCAACTGTGACCACAGCACCACTGGTTTCTTCATCTCCTGCCATCATTTTGAAGGATCACCTCCAGGCATGAGAGCATTGTTCAGTCCCCAAAATGAACACTCACAAAAGACAGTTAAATATTGTTTCTCTCTATTCCAGCTACTAACAAATGAAATACTGAATGTCGGCTACGCAATACTGTAATTTTCACATCTGTGCATCAAAAATAAACATTTGTACATCAGAAATAAACAGCGATTGGGATGAAGAAGGATATGCTTGCTTTGTATCCTAAAGATAACATGCATCTGTGAAGGAGAAAGCTCAAACCTAGGACCCAACTCTTAACTCGGGTTCAGAGAATAAACTTTCCAAACGAAGGGCCACAATGCATCATCACCTTCCTAACACAACTACGTATACACATACTTAAAACACAGCTGTGTTGTGAATACACACATCTCTATATTGCACACATTATATATTGCATATGATAAACCACATAGGGATCAAAAATAATGGAAGGTCCCAGTTTCAAAATTATATTTTAGCTTACGTTTGTATTCTTTTATCACAGATAAGGTGGAAATATTATCAAAGTCTTTTTCATGGTTTGCAATATTTACAAGCATCTCTTCCAGGATGGTTAGGGAAGACCGAGAAGATCTACTTTACTCACCCATACATTATAATAAAACCTGGGGGAAAACAACTATCTTGGAGGACCCTGATTCTCTGCTTCCTGTATCCATATGGGTGGAAACTGATCACTGGATGCCAGCAGTATTTGAGCTGGGCAGATATGAAGCAACACAGTGGAGAGAGCTTGATCTAGAGATGACACAACCTGGAAGACCTAATTCTAAGTCTTAGATTCTGAGAGCTCACCAGCTCCAGCTGGTGTTGGTCTATTCCCCACCAGTGCATTCCACCATAAAGCAATACTTTGCTCTTAAACTAACAGCATAAGAACACACTTATTTAGGTACAGAGGCCTTTGCCAGTGTTTGCATACTACCGGTACAAAATCATAAGGAAAAATTGCTTCACCATCTAAGATTAATAATAGCTAGAGACAGTGTAGGAGAGCAATACTAGTTCAGATTGTTATCAATTACAATTTCAGTCACTAAAAATTTGTAGTAAATTTAATATCTGCACTGGTTTGGGTCAGCCTTTATACAGACCAACTAAGAGAAGCTCTGTCTCAAACACATGCTACAGCTACAAGCTTTTAGTCTGTTTGTTTCAGTGCACTTAATTATTCTGCACAACACTATTTAGCAGCTTAGTTTAAGATTAAGAAACTACTGAGAGAGAGCTGACGGGAGCACTAGCACTGGCAGCTTACTGAAATCTACACTTGGTAAAATGTTTGATTTGTGGTGCAGGAGAATGAGGGAGGAGAAAAAAAAAGCAGCTGAACATGTTGGTTCCAATTCTAGTCTGTCTTAACATATGTAAATGTATTGACTCACACACACGGGAATACTCCCAGCTCACAGTGATGTAAGCAAAATCAGAATCAGGCTTGATTAGTCTGGCAGGCTTTGATGAATGGAAAGAGCTAAATTTGTCCTGCGGAAGGAACAAGGTTAGAAGAAAGTCAGACTTTGTGAGCTTGTTTGCATCTGCCTGGAGTGGGTACTACTATCCGTAGTTTCAGTGGATGGGGAAGTGTGATTTTGTACAAATGAGTATGTAAAATGCAAAAGCAGCTGAGACTCAGCCTCTGCTAACTTTCATGCTGCTGCTGTTTCTCTGCCTGCAATGGAGCTGCCCTGTTTTATGCCACTGCGAGGGTAGACCATGTCCTGCTGCCAGGCTAACAATCCTTTCCCCTTTTTTTCCTGCACTCTGAAAGAACTGCTACCGTTTGAAGAAGATCTTTGCATATTTTTCCATGGTTAAAAAGCTGAAACTAAATAAAATTTATACATTATTTTTGGAAACAAGCTCTCAACGAAATTATGTTCCTGGTGCTATTAGCAAGAGAGTTATTTAAATACAGAAGGATATCATAGCTTACACAGCTGAAGAGCCACTTTAGTATTCAAATGCATCTGAGGCAAAATGAGCAGCCTGAATATATAAGATGGTCCATAGAAATCCCATAGACTTATTGCTGTGAGATTGTGGTACAAAAACACTACGTTGTATCAGAGGAGTTCTGCTGACCTACAACTGGAGCACTGAAAACAGTTGTTTTTCTAATGGCACTTAAATCGCTTAATATCCTAAAATAAATATAGTAATTGAAGTAATTTATTTCAATCGTAGTAGTTTAGTAATCATTACAATTGTTGGCTATCCATAGAGCAAAATCAACAGCAACTGTTTCTTTTTTTAATTCTTTCTTTCTTTTAGTTTACCTTATTATAATCAATTCAACACTTTCTCCTCTTATTCTCCTCATACCTTTATTTCTCTAGGTAGAAAATAGCCTGTCTTGTCTAGCTTCCCACTTTATATTCCTTTTGTTCCTCTTCCTCCTGCTGCTTCCACCCTTTTAAAGGGTTTTTATTTTTATAGAGACATAAATAATAATAAAACTTGCCATTTATATTGCAGTTTGCCCATACAAGGTACTGCACTGACATTACAAATTGAGTAAGAACTTGCAAGAGTCTTCTGATTCAGCACTATTTATCGGAGAGGAAATGGAGAATTAGAGCCCTGTTTCTCTCACCTCGGTTGCTGGAGCAGTACAGCCCTTCCCAGAATGGTCCCACCCTGTCCCTGACTGATAAATTGCTGCCGACAATCAGAGCTGTACTTCAGCAGCACTGGAGAGCCCCTGTTGTCAGTGATAAATAGGGGAATTTAGGAGTAGCGTCCGATCCCTCTTCAACTTTCCCCCTGTAGGAAAGCTATATTCATAAAGAGGAAAGAGGTTAAACACAGGCTACCATATTTTGCTTAGCAGATGACGTAGAAAAAGAATATAAACTAAGAAAGCATTAGCAAAATTTACAGGAAGATATTGCAAATTTGAGGCAGGAGGGAAAAAGCTGTTTCCGCTTCCTTTTTCCAGTCATTTTGGTTACGTAAAGATAGTTTTTTTGATATCTTTGCAGTCCCCAAAGTAAAATTGAGAGAAGATAATTTCAAAACAGTAGCAAGAGTGTCTGAAAAACTGGTCTGATATGATATGCCTTTTTATTCCCTCCCTTAAAAACCTCCTTTTTAGGTCCTTACGTAGTGCATGCTGCTATGCTTCAGATGTTTAGAGCCTCCCCAGGATATACACTGCACAGATCTGTGCTTCGTTCCCGCAAAGACAATGTGGTCTTTTATTTCCACTGGAAGTAACACATCACTTTATCTGCATTAATCTACATTACATGCAAACTTTATGCAGGCACTTTCAAAGCCAGGAGACTTTTTAATATATAAATTCAGAACAAACATCAGCACTTGACTCAATTCATGTCAGTGTTACACCTTCTGCAACTTCATATGTGTTACCACCCAATCCCTAACTTGTTAGAAAAGATATCTCTCAGGATATCTGCCCCATCCTACCAGCAGCAACGTTCCTCCAAGGGCCAAACAGAAAACCATAGGTCCGGTGAGGTCTGTCTCATTCATAATGCTGCCATCTGCAGGCTTCATTGGATTTAGAACCGTTAATGTTTTTTGCCATATATGCTCAAAATTGATCCCAAGTTCTGCAACAAGAAATTCCAGGATTGTTAATTGCTCACTGGAAACCGACACTGTTAGAGCAACCCATTAGCTACCACAAAAACACCAAACAAGCAAACAAATTAATCGCTTTATTCATGGTACTATTATAGGATGACGTATTCTGCAGCAGGAACATGCTATCCCTGCTCTATACCCAGCATATTTAAGAGTCAGCTCTCACTCTAAATTGGAATATTAATTCATTAAATCCAATTTTAGGCAGTGAACCAAAAAAATGCCCTCAGCATTTCCTAGCTAATATTTGTTTTTCCTACATTTAAAACACATATATCTAATGCCACACTAACTTAGATGTTGAAAAATATACTAATTAACAGTAACTGCAAAATTCAAGATACTCTAGAACACCGAGGACAGAGATATATGCTTTAATTCTGGAAAATCTGACAAGAGATGTGTCTTAAGCCTGAACTGCCAGAGGCACTTAAAAATGACATTCTTTCCTTCAAGGCAAGTTAATAATACTTTATGCAGTGCTTTTCAAGCTGCTTTT
>VXBW01002682.1:145309-188210 GCA_013400375.1 Thinocorus orbignyianus
GAAGGGAAGGGAAGGGAAGGGAAGGGAAGGGAAGGGAAGGGAAGGGAAGAAAAAGGATATAATAGCCCGCAAAAGTCTGTGCATCTTTGCCAGACAGAAACTTCAGCTGAAGATTTTCTTTATGGTTCAATAATAATAATAATAACAACAACAACAACAATAATAATAACAGTAATAATAATAGTTTTTTCTCAGGTTGATTCTTTCATGTCTTATAAGCATGAGTTGTAGCTTATTTTTTTTTCCTCATTGGAGGTAATAACAAAATTTCTTTCCTCCTAGTAGTTGCCCAGTCTCATGAAATTTGCAGAAACCTAATTAGCATTAAAAGCTCTGTCTCTGTTCAACATATCCAGAATTGGTCAACAGATTCTAAAGCTGTTGTGGAGGATGCCAAAATAGCAGCATGCATCTGTATGGTGCAGCAGCCTTTTATCTACAGAAAATAAAGCTTTTTATGTTTTGTTTTGTTTTGTTTTTTTTCTTTTTTTTTTCTGTGTCCTTTTTGTTGTGCCAGTCTGGTGTGGTTTCTTTCAAATCTTGTTGTGGAGAGATCAAAATACAGAGGCACATAAAGTACAATGTTGTTTACACTCCAGGAGAGGTCAATTTTAAATGAAAATGATAAAGAAATTATAAAGAATACTTGTTTCTTGATGTACACTTGTTAGAAGTGTAGGCATGTCATTATATCGACTTATCGTTGCATTAAATTAATATAACATATTTTCCAGGAATGTTGAAACAACAGCTAACATATAGAAATATAGTCTTTTTCTACTATTTTGCAGGCCTTCTGCTCAATAGATTGTGAAGTGTTTTATGCAGAAAGTCAGTATTGTTGCTGTTATACAATTGAAAATAAAGTTTAGCCAACCTTTTTAAACTCACTGAGCCAGCTATAGAGCTGGGAATGGGATTTTACACTTCTGAGACCTAGGACAGAATTTTTTCTACTATTCACAGAAATGCTGGTTCTGTGGCAAGCCTTATATATAAGACCATGGACAAGCTTTAAAATAAAACACAACATTATTTAAACATATACAATAAAGACATTCGACATTTAAGGAGTATGGTGCATAATATCTACTTTTCACAGGGCTCTTGGTGGAATAACAAAACCGCAACACCGCACCCTGTGTAATTATGATTCTTCCGAAATTGGACTGGGAACAGGAGAGGTGGTAGCATTTCAACCAAAAAGTTTCTTTTGTGTGGAGGTCGCAAAGCTCCTAAGGTCAAACTCACTTCTTTAAAATAAGTACACATGGGCTCTGTGAGCTGTAAAGCATTCAAAACGAGCAGCTACAGCATTTTGTCTCGATAATCTATGGATCACAAGTCACCAAAAGGGAATGTTAACTCCAGAAAGTGAGTTTTACCTTTTTGGAAAAAACACGTAAACTAATGTGGCATCCTTAAAGGGCTTCTCAGGCAAAATTTTAGCTTCCTTTTCCGTGCCTAGAGCAATTACGTACAGAGGAGTGTAGCCAGGCTTGGAGCCAGATAAAGGGCAGAAAAAAATGTGTTGGTGATTTGTAAAAAGTGCTATACACTTCTGGAGATATTTGCTGCTTATCTTGCATTATTTTCCATATATAGGAGTTGCCTGCGACAGAAATGGCAAACTAAGAGGTAAAAGCCTCTGTTGCTTGTTATTATTTTACTGCCACAGGAGGGAAGGAAAGGGAAAATAAATCCAAATCTTGGACATAAACCTAAATCACCAGAGAAAGCCTTTACTAATAATTAATCTGGCCCTCCTAATGAATTTCTATTTAGCTGAGTATATCATGACCTTGCCAAAAGTCAGACAGATGCCACAGGGATCCTGCAATTTCCCACTTGGAAGAAAAGGGATGGCAGCACAGGGTCTATTCTATCCCCCTGCGCAGCAAAAATTGTCAATGACCTCTTCCTGGGCCCAGCCTCATGTGGACAGGAAAAAGATACATCAACCATGCTTGTCCAGAAGCAACTTCCACACACTGACAGAATGTTGGATGCCAAACTGGAGAGACAGGGATCTGAAGATTCATCCTAGGCAAGGTCAGCCAGGGGGCAGGCTTGTCATGACACAGTGTACGCTCAGCTGTAATCCAAGACACGGATTAGTGCCATCGTCCACGCTGTAATTAAAGGCCTTATACAAAGACCTTGTTGCTTACAAATTTGTAAAATCTGAAGTGTCTGGAGTATCCATGTCTTCCATTTTCAAGGTGAAGAAAACGCAGTGAAAAAAATGCTCACTGTTTTCTGAGAATTACTTTAGAAGAAAGGAAAAGGTATGGTTTAAGAAAGAAACAGTGATCAAATGTGAAAATGAATGAGCTGAACTGATTGACATCATATTCGTAAAGAGAATCTCACCCCCAATGCTTTTAAACTTTCCAGACTTCATTGTTAACATTTGCTTAGCCCACGTTTTCTGTGTTGTTACTCTTTATATCACAGTAGCCATTATAAGAGATGGATATAGAGACATTTATTGGCTAAAAACCAAAAGCAGAAGTTCAACAAACATGGGCCCAAGGAATTTTCCCCCCCTCTCAACACAGAAAAGAGTGAATAATTAAAAAATGAATAGTAAAACTATATATGAACAAATATCAGAGTCAAAATTTTAATGGGCGAATTAATTTTGGAAGCAGTTATTAAATTGGTCACTATTCATTATTAACTTCATATTAGCATTAAACTGAATAAGGAGAAAGAAAAATAATTTTAAGACAGTTTTTCTAGGATAACTAATAAAGGAAAAACATGTAAATGTTTTTTTATGGCAGGGTTTATGAGAGTTTTTGCTATGTATCAGTTTATTCCTTTTAAATCTCCCTTCTGAAAGATAAAAATAAAAGCCAGTCACAAATAGTACTATTAATTATTTCTTATGAATTGCTGTAGATTAAAGAAGTACTCAGAAATATATCATGCAATTTTCAATTCATCTGTCTAGACATTCATCTATCTGGCTGGATAAGTCATACAACACAGATATTGCAGCTCATGGGAAATATACAGACCAAAAACCTAAGCACAACGGTACAGAAGACCCACATCATTCTACTGTCATCAAAATAAAAATTCACACGATACTGTGTTTTAAAAATCAAATCCTCAAAGTTGTCCTTCTGGCATACACTTAGCACTTACGTCTAATACGAACAACCCATTCTCTCCTGCTCAGAAACATTTTCCTTATTTGCAACTCTTTTGGGGAAATAACCATCAAAAAGATTTTAATTGTCCTTTTTCCACAGCTGGATGAATCTAGCTTTTTAACACAGGCAACTTAATGAGAGAGAAAAGCAATTAAAACTGGGATTAATGACCTTGGCCTGATCTATGTCTGGAGAGAATTGAATAGTAATAGCAAGACACATGGATTTTGTTCCTCCAGATACGGTTCATATGCCCTGCAGAATATTGTTGTCATCCTCAGGACTGTCCCATACATTGGGACCTCATGTTCAAACAACAATAAAGTGCTAAATCGTCTTTTCTGCTTCCACAAAATAAGACGCTAAGGTGAGATGCTACAGTTAAAGAGCATAGAAAGAATGGCAAAAAGGATGATGATGGCAGTAAAAATGCACCTCCAGCCACTCACTCTTGCTAGTGGAAAAATAATGGGCTGGGCAAACCATTCGTCTCGCTCAGTGAGGTATTTCCTACATAGGAGAGGTGCTCCATCCCTCTAATCATCTTGGTGGCCCTCTGCTGGACCTGTTTCAACAGGTCCATGTCCTTTCTATGTTGAGGACTCCAAAGCTGGACACAGNCGTACTATGACTGCAGTTTCGCATCCCTACAAATATTCCCAGCTCAAGCAATTGTGACTCCAACTGTTTTTGTAACTACTGAATATGAAGGAAGGGTTAACCTCAGGTAGTAACTGGGCAGGAGATGAAATGGATTCAGTCACAGAAGATGAAAGATGCTGGGGTGGAGAGAAACATGGATGGGACAATATGCCACAGCATGCCATGCTTCACGTGGCACAAAGATTTTGTTCCTACAGCACACGGCCAAGGAATCCCTGAAACAAGGACAGAGAGCAGCCCTGTGTCTTGGAAGAAAGTCTAACGAACTAGCAGCTGAAGCAGCAGTGACTGACTTATTTACAGCAACACCAAAGCAAATGCCTACTTCCCTGGGGAGCTTCACAACACAGGATTTGCTCAGACTTCAAATGCAAATGAAGCCAAAAGGCTGTTGTCTCAGAGAAACTGAAAAAGACTCCAAACGCTCGATAGGCTGCAGTAGCACAGAAATTGTCTTTTGAAGGTAGAGATGGACCAGGAGCACTTCACAGGATGGCTGTCGATATTAACTATAAATACACAGGCTCATGGAAACTGGGGGAGTAAGTTCCCCGCCTGCCTCCAAACCTGTGCCTGGGAATCACTGATTTTGACAGTGTAGCTGTGGCTTCCTATAAGAAGCCGGGATCATCAAAAACCCTGCTAAAGTTGAAAGTGAGCAGCATCCTTTGATTTCCCCCGCCCTGTATTCATCAGGCCAAGCAGCTTGGGAAAAGATAGCTATCTGGCTTGACATAATTTTCCCCATGAATCAATCCCATCTGTTTTTTCTCATTTTCTATAGATGATATAAAACACACAGGGTTAATGTCTTTCTGGGTATCATAGTGAGTGATTAGCAGGTCTTCCCCTTCTCCCTTTTAGTTCTGTCCTTCTCTAACGAGACCTGGCTGTCTTCCATGACATATCAGAACAAACAATAATGCAAATGAACTACCTTTGCAGACTTTGACGCTTCGTAACCTTATTCATTTAGTGCCATGAACAAGATGCTTCAGGAATAGGTAAAAGGCATTGATCAATGCATCACTGAGATCTCCGGCATCCTGAAAATGCCTCTCCAGGCCTTGCATACTACAGATGGAGCATAATATAGTTTAGGAGAAATGTTTACTTATTCTTACTAAAACAAAGGTAATTAAAATCACTACATGTACAGAGGCACTTTTACATCAAAGGCAAACTCAGGGAAAAAAATACTATAGTATGAAATAAGACAAAAGTATGGAATTAATTATCACTTTGATGATGCAGACTCTGTACTATGCAAAACATCTATAACTAGTAGGTACTTACAATCACATACTGCTGTAGCTGAAAGATATTGCTGTTTCAGTGACTCATCCACTCTTTGCCAACTGAAGTAATTTGTATAAAATGATTCATTTATTTCATCTTTTCATACAGAATTTTTATTTTTTTAAAGAGAGTCTCTCTCTCTTTTTTGCTACTTTTTATTAATCATTGAATCACTTGCTTTCTGGGCCACTACTGTGATGATATAGATGTAAAATAACATGTTATACTTGATGGTTCCATACAAAGAACTGAATTTTGTCCTGAAAGTCAGTTCACACTAACTTATGTTGGTTGAAAGCCCCTATGAAAAAACAGAATCAGAGCCACTAATTTGGAAAAAATAAGGTCAAATTGTAAACAGCCTAAAAAAGCAATATAGTTTCTCCACTTTGGTGGAAGATAAGGAAAATATATGCTGTATGAAAAAGATTGGTCTTTTTATTTTTTGCTTTTAAGGAAGGCGCCATCCTTAACAGAGGTTGTTACTATTTTTTTTTAATTTATTTTATTTTTTAATTTTAAGTAACATAGTTATTAAATGGTTAAAAGAAATGGTTGTGAGAGACCAAGGCCCACTATTATGTTCTACAAGCTAGGTATCCAAGCACAGAAAATCAATCTTCTATAGCAACAAGCCAGTCTGCTGCCTCCCCTAACTCTGTTTACTCATACCTAATTACAGAATGTTTCTCGCAGCATTCCTATTAAATATTAACTCAGAGAAATCACCACTGGATTATAGAAAGAGCACAACATCAGCTGAAACAGAGCAGCTTTAACAAAGGGAAAGAAAGCAAAAACTACTTCTGTATTAAACAAGCTACAATATTTTAGTCCATATACTATAAATGGAAGAAAATACAAGGTAAATAGTATTCCATTTATTTATTTGTCATTTACCTAGTCAAGGCCTCCTAAAACATAACAATTCTATAATTACCCACCTGCCTGCTAGGCTTTTTAACTAGCTTTTTTCCACCATATCTACAGACTCATGACCTTACAACTATTAATGGCTTTTTAAAAACAAAACAAGGTGTACAGACAAAAGTACTTTTGTGAGGCATTTTAAGAGGTTCCTGAAAAGTGCTTTGCTGTCCTTCAACTCTTTACACTAACAGAAACCATAATTACAAAATTAATCAGACTGTATTTTCTTCAGCATGATCTGATTACTAGTGGTTTTGCCTGTGCTGCTTAATTTACCCTGGAGGAGAAAGACAATGTCTTTTTTGGGGGGGAGAAAGAACAGTCTTTCTATACTTTTTTTGAAAAGATAGGGAAGAGAAAAAAATGCATGCTGGCATCCCAAAACTGGGATTCCTTGGACAATTGCTAAGGCTGGGCTACTCTGAAATGGCCATTTCATAGGCTTGATTTGGTTTTGAGAGGAGATTACTCTAAACATTTTAAAACAAAGTAACTTGCAGGGAACCATGACTTTAGTATCTATTAATAACAATAGAAAAAAAAATGGGCCTAGGATACAGAGGTCTGACTGCAATCCAGAGCACTGGCAAACATCTTGCCAGATGCTCAAAGAGGCACAGGGCAATCCATGAAGACAGAGGTCTCAGAAGGGAAGAGACGGTATAAGAAAATAATAATCATGCAATGAAAAAATGCAAGTTGATAATAATTACTGCAAATAAGGAGATAAGAAATATAGATAATTGTTAAGAGTTGCTTAGCAGAGTTAAAGACAGTAAGTTTTCAAAGAAGGAAATGCATTCGTCAGGAGAAAAAAACCTCAAATCATACTTGGGTGATTACATGAAAAATAGTATTTATCATACAGAACAGTTAATTTGTGTCAAAATATAAACCAGAAATATTTATATATGTATGTCACATGATAATGAGGGTTGAACTCTTTACATTCTAGCATCAATACCAGTAAATGTTGCAGATTTAAACTTAAAATCACTGTCTCCAGATAATTTGCATACAAAACTTTTAAAAGTGCTGCCTGACAAGCTCTGAGCACCATTAACATTGCCTTTCAGTAATTCCTGAAACACTCTCGTCAGTTCCAGAACAGTGGTAGCGAGCAAATGTGTTTCAGCTTTTAAAGGGGGCAATTATAGGCCTGTCAGCTGAATGTCAATCATATGCTAAATAATGGAATAGATGCTACAGGACTATAATTAGGAATTAAAGGAGGATAACATAATTAATGCCAATCAAGCTGTATTTGTGAAAAATATATCCCATCAAAGTAACTTGACTTATTATTGAAAATGAGGTTGACAGCAGTGGTGGATAACACTCTTACTATAAAATATGTAGATTTCCATATGCTATATGACTTTGAGAACATGCAATCTTTGATTATGAAATTGCAACAAAACAAGTTTTACACCAGACATCAAATGGATCTCCATATTTGCTTGCTAGGTTTCAAACATATGGTGGGAAGAAATGATCATCACATACTTCTGTTTCTAGTGGGAATCTAGCAGAGTATTTCCTTGCTTGCGCACATTTTAGCAATCTTTTTTATTATCTCTGGGGAACAAAGTAATTTCTAATAGACTTTAAAATAAGGGAAAGATTGAGGATGGTTTAGATAATGGGAAGGACAAGTCACTGATTGAAAGCAATCTGAACTGTATTGTAAAGTGGGCATAATAAAACCAGATACTTATGACATGGCCAAAGGTAAAGTTGTGCACCAAGGAACAAAGAAAGGAAGTCTCTGTTTACACACTGGCAGCATCAGCTTCAGAAACTCTGTGGCAAAACAATTATCCTTGAACATACAAATAGGTCAATAATGAGAAAGGGAAGGCTCTGCTACTAGCCTTCTCTCATTAAAAAATCATTGGCAGAGAAATGACGCAAATAAGATACAAAAATCAATTAGCTGAGAAATAAAGAAAGAAAAACAATAAAAGAAATTTAATTCCTTAATCAAAACCTCAGGGAACTTAGCTTGGCTACAACAAAGATATTAAGGGAGGTCAACTGATCAGGTAAGAACTTACACAGAAGACAAACTCTCATGATGGCCTTTTCAATCCTGGCAACAGGCAGCAGAAAATACAGTAAATCTGAAGAGGAATAAATCCACTTTTTGAATATTAAAAGCCAGGCAGCTCTTAGCACAATTTTCCCATGTGGATAAAGATTCTGCGTCACTGACAGCCTTCTAAATCGACTTTTTGCTTTTTATTAACAACCATATTTTAGCACAAAGAAGAATTAAATCCAGAAAGTCTTAGAAACTTGATGACGTACAGGTAAAACAAAAAGGACATCTTCTCTTTTTCGTTCCTTTCATCCAGATACATACGAGACTTTCAGTATTTCAAAATGTCTAAACTGAACTTTAGTGCAGGGTCACATCTCCTGTAAAAACAATTTACTTATTATTTATATGCTTTATCTACTGAGCATGCTATATCACTTACAATGTATCCTCTAACATTTAGAACATTTCTGTAAAACCAACTAGATAATACAATGGTGAAAACACACTTTAAATGCCATGTTACTGTGTAGATGTTTCATTAGAAATAAAACTCCTCTAATCAGCAATCTTTACTGTTTGAACATTTTCCTCAACGTGTAGTTTGCTAAAATGATGCAAACTCTTAAACATGCTTGAACTATTTTGTAAACACGAATCAAGCTAATACGAATCCATCTAACATTCATCAAGCCTTCTCAAGAAAATGTTAAAATGGGCAATTTTTCATCACAGTGGTAAATTCACACAAAGCTGCTAATCACAGTCTATATATAAAGACTTAATATGGGGGAGCAGAAGGGGAAGAAATGTTCTTGACTAGTGAACATTAAAATCTGTTGGAATTACGAATCCAGGGAAGTAGCAGAATGTAATTCTACAATACCGTCTTTCTAGTAAGTAGAATATAAAAGATTTCTGTCCTAAATGACAAAGGTTTCCAATATAAAGAAAAATAGTGATTCTAAATTACGTATTTCACTGTATCATAGAATCATAGAATTGTCTAAGTTAGAAGGGACCTTTAAGATCATCTAGTCCAACCATTAACCTAACTCTGATAAAAAAAAAATAATCCCCAAACCATCACTAAACCATGTTACTAAGCATTATGTCAACCTGCCTTTTGAATACTCCAGGGATGGTGCCTCAACCCCTTCTGGTTTCTGATTGAGAGCTAAGGGGAAAGCCCCCCATGGAGGCTGTCCCCTGAGAATGCTGCATCTCAGAAGCAGCATTACAGGGCTGCTACAGTAAACTGGAGGCACAGCTCGGACCCTGAGGGGAATGCTGCCCGCTGGGTCCTGGCGGCCAACAGACACCGAAGTATCTGAAGGGAACCTACAGAAGAGCTGGAGAACTCTTTTGCGAGGAAGGATAGTGACAGGACAAGGGGTAACGGTTTTAAAGTGGAAGATTGGAGATTTACATTAGATATTAGGAAGAAACCCTTTCCTGTGAGGGTGGTGAGGCACTGGAACAGGTTGCCCAGAGAAGATGTGGATGCCCCATCCCTGGAAATGTTCCAAGGCCAGGCTGGATGGGGCTTTGAGCAACCTGCTCTGGTGTGAGGTGTCCCTGCCCATAGCAGGGGGGTTGGAACTCGATGATCTTTAAGGTTCCTTCCAACTCCGACTACTCTATGATTCTATGACAGTGGCCACACACCTACCGGCCCGCAAGGCCACAGGCCTCGAACACTATGCCAGAGGCGCCCGCAGCCTAATGAGGCGAGCCCGCAGTTAGCTCCTGGGATCACCCCGCCAGCGGCACACTCCAGAGTCACTGGCCGGGACAAGCAGTCCCAGACTCCACACCGTACCCTATCCCCTCCCTACCACTCGCTCCGCCCATCTTCACCTCAGGGGGAGGCGGAAGCGGATGCGGGTCTCCGACCGCTTCCGCCGGCGCTGAGGGGTGCTTCTTTCCGCCTGGTGCGCGGGCAGCCGTTAGCGAGCCGTTGAGGAACCGTTACGGAGCCGTTGGGGCGCCGTTAGGGCCGGGCTGCGATGGTGGCTGAGGCCGCTTTTCCCCGCGCGTCCCTCCGCGCCGTGAGGGAGTGAGGCCAGCCCGCAGCGCCATGACCCTCGCCGGCAGGACGGCGGCGTGGTGGGCCAGGCTGTGGGGCCCCCGTCTTCCCGCCGTCCGTCTCTGCCCTCCGCCAGGGCTGCCCGCGGGGCCTGCGGCCTGCCAGCGTCCCTACAGCTCCCACGGCAAGGTGAGTCTGCAGGGTGGACCGGCAGAGAAGGCTAGAAGGCGTTTGGCCTGCCCGAAACTGGCCTGTGGTGGCGTCCTGGAGTAGCCATTCCCTGCTCCGCGGGAGTTTGTGTCCCCTTGGACGTTTGCAGTTCCAAGCCAAGGCATCCTGCAATGGACACGGGGAAATATTGCTGCTTGCTGCTCTGTATTGGTGCTAGCTAAAAACTCCGGGCTTGCTTTCTTGCTTGGCCCAGAGCTGCGTGCTTAGCTTGGGTAAGAAAGAGGAGCTTTGTGAAGCTCTGAAATCGGCAGCCAGAGTTTTCCTGGAGTGTTACTGATTCCTGCTAGGGCTCTCCTAACAGGAGCTGCTGAAAGCTTTGAAAAGCGAAGAAACCACTTTTCTTCAAAATGTGATATTACTTGGAACAAGCAGAAATAGCACAAATAAATTTTTTTTTTTAGTACTGGCTCTTTCTGTGTCTGAACTAAGGAAATCAGGCAGGTTTTCTGCATTTTTTTTTTTAATTTAGCCAAAGTAAGCGTTACCTGTAGTCTTCCTCAAAACCTGCTTGCTCCTTATGGTCACTGTTACCTGAGCTGCAAGGTAATGTCGCTGTATCATGCTTGTGAACCATTTCCTTCATGATGTCCTGAATCCAGTTTTCTTAATCCTTAAGTTCAATAGTTTAGCAAACATGAAACTGTTTTAAATTTTCCAGCTCCCTGTATTCATAAGAATCTTTTGCAATGCTTTCCGGCATACTCACTGATTACTCAGAGTAATAAATATATATATGTATGTATGACTAAAATAAAACGCTAGCGTAAGTTTTTGTATCTCTGTTCAATCTATGCCTCTTCTAGAGAAATGAGTTAGTCCTTTTTTAAAGACCAGATCATATCACATCTAGAGCCTGTAAATGCAGTTTATGAAAATTATTTTCTGTTTTTCAGGAAAAAGTAGATATGTCGACATATCCTGCTGAAAGCATTAGAAACTTCAGTATTATAGCTCACGTTGATCATGGCAAAAGTACTCTAGCAGACAGATTGTTGGAAATTACAGGTAAGTGTTTTTGGGTTTTACTACCTTTTCTTGACTGGTAAGATGACATCTAAGTTTCTTTGATTATTACTAAAAGCTTTGATTATTACTAAAAGTTCTAATGTCTTTGCTCTTCTAGTGCCAGGTTTCCTGTGCTTTTAGGCTGCCAGTAGTGTAGTGTTACAGGTGTGATTATGATGAACTTTCTGGTTGAGATCTGCCTGCAAGTAGGGGTAAGGAAGTGTGTGATTTACTGAAGGAAGTACGTATTTTGGAAAGAGACTGAAAAGGAGTATACTTTGTTGTTCAGGGTACTGCTCCGGTCATTCCTCACCAATCGTCCAGGACACAGTTAGCTTTTAATTTTTGCTGCCAGTGTTTGGAGTGGAGACAGAAGGGGACTATTGTGAATTAGGAATTCTGAACAGAGTAGTTGTCAAAAGTGTTATTGAAACAGAGAGGAACTTCAGCTGCTTGTCCTTAGATGAACAGAATTATATGTCCCCTTGTGAACAACCCGTAAACAACCGCTTTTCATGGTTGGTGAAGCTCACCGGTACTGAAGCTGATATGATGCTGTAAACTAAGTTTTAGAAATGCACAGCCCTGTGTTGATTTAGATTTAGTGTATGTAGAATAACTGCTAGTAATTCTAGTAACTGCTAGTGAAGTGTAAATTCCACAGATTCTCAGGTGCTATATAGCCTTGCTTTTTCCTTCACTCTTAAGTATTAATGAAGTTGTAGTATTTTCAGAGGTATTTATTTTGTCCTCATTGGAGTGCTTCTTGAACTTCAGTGTTTTTATTTCTGTGTCATTGTTTGGGTTAAGAAAATCTGTTCCCCTTCAAAATGAAAGTGAGAAACAGAAGCGCTAAGGCATCTTCATAGCTATAAATGAGTCTGAAACTAGGTTTTCCTTGCAGGAGAGAGACAGGTTGCTTTAGAGGGTTCTCTAAGGTAAACTAAAAAGCAGTTGTTGTATGGAGAGGAGACTCATTTCAGGCAGAGCTTAAATTAATTACTCAGAAACCCTTTGTAAGTGTCTTGCTTTTCTCATTTAAGGAGTGAACAAAACAAAACCCAAGAGAGAAGCTTTTGATCGAAGTTATTCTTTACGATGATCTCTATGTATAACTTCTGGCAACTTTACCTAATACCTGTGATAGAAAGGGAGCTTTGAATTCGTGTTTGTCAAGCTCTATGATAATGTACTTTTTGCACTTGATGTTGGCACTGGTTGGAGCCATGGGCCATGGAACTGCTCTGCAGTGATACGAGGTGAAGTTTCTTTAAACATCAAAATTAGTTAGCACTGAATGGAATCTTTGGTACTTCTTAATATCTGATTTAGATTTGCGTGATGTTTTGTATCCTGCTTATTCAGTAAAGTGTTTTATATAACTTCATATGTAAAAATCTATTTAACATACTGAGTCAAAGCATGATTTTATTTTTTAATTAAAATCTAAGTTTAGCTTAATCAGATTGAAAAGCAACATTTGCAGCTGTAAGTCCCTTGTTCTGATTAATGGCATTGTCAAGAGTTGTTTACTTTGAGAGGTAATAAAAATGCTTTTTTCTCTTAGGAACGATTGCTAAAACCGACCGTAATAAGCAGGTGCTGGATAAACTGCAAGTGGAACGTGAAAGAGGAATTACAGTTAAAGCACAATCTGCATCTCTGTTCTACAATTATGAAGGAGTAAACTACCTCTTAAATCTTATTGACACGCCAGTAAGTTAAGTATAAACAGTGTTTGAATTGCACAAAGCTAAATGTCTTTATATTTAAAAGTAGGAGTTACTGGCTTCTTGGGTTTATTCAGTTTCTTTCTGTTGTACGAATTGTGAATATATATACAAAGAAAAAGCATGGTAATGTAGAAATCTTTGCAAAAGACTCTAGAAATAACTGAAATTGTAAACATTTGTTTTCTCCACAGGGCCACGTAGATTTCAGCTATGAAGTATCACGTTCACTGTCTGCCTGTCAAGGTGTCATACTTGTAGTGGATGCAAATGAGGTGGGGTTCTTAATTCTTGTTTTCTACTTAGAATTTCATTAGCTTCTTTAAGCAAGCTAGAGGGAGATTTAGGGTGGTTTTTTTTTTTTTTGGTTTGGGTGTTGTTGTTTTTTTGTTTGTTTGGTTGGTTAGTTGGTTGGATTTTTTGTTTGTTTGTTTGCGTGTTAATTTTTCCATCAGTGTTTTTGCCCCTGCTCTAGCTTCATAGAAGTATTATGTTGCAGAAGACTAGTAATGGGAGATTTAAAAAAAAAAATCCAGGGACAAATAGTTGTGTGTTGATTGTGACTACATTTCTATGACAAAGCAATAAAAGCACAGGATTAGTGAAGAATCAGATGCTGCTTTGTACAGAGTATGAACATTGCAAATTGTAGTCTGGAGAACTTTTAGCTGTTGATTGGTTGATGAATACCCATTTGAGTACTTCAGTTTCTTGTTGGGAAGCTTGATGATTTGTTCAACCAACCACACTGTTTGTTGCAACTAATTGCCATTGTGCTTTTGATTGTCAGTAAGATAAACCAATACTGGCAATGATAAAGCTAAAGGACACTATAAGCTGAATGTGAATAAACTTATTCTGGAAACTTGAGAAGTTTTATATCCACTAGATTAATAGGTTCTTGACTGGTGGTGCAGGAGAGTGAGGGAGTAAAATGTTTGTAAGGTGACACTGTCATAAATTCCTTAAATCTATATTGGGAGGGAGGTGAAATTAGAGATTGTAGTTGTACTTTTGTTTGTACAGTGCTATGAACATCAGAAACAGTTAACAGACTAGATTATGAGGATTATGGGAACATGACTTTAAATATGGACACATTCTCAAAGTATTTTGATGACTTTCTCTGTGGCACATAAAGAGTGAATAGAAAAATAATCTTATATTGTATAGTACATATTACAATAAAAGAAACAACAAAAAAAACAGGAAGATTCCTTGTTAAACTTTTTAATGCTTATTTTCTAGGGTATTCAGGCTCAGACAGTGGCAAACTTCTATCTTGCTTTTGAAGCACAGCTTGCAATAATTCCTGTAATAAATAAGGTAATAAAGCTTTTAGAATTTCATATTAAATAACTGGGTTCTTTAAATGTATAGAAGACTTATAAGAAATGTATCCTCAAATAGAAATATATAATAAAAAAATAGCATATAATAAGAACATTGTTTTACTCACAAATACGTAAAGGTTCGTTGACTTGTGTATTTGGAAACTACAGTGCTGGGTCATACAGAAGACTTGATTGCCTGTACATTTAGCAGTTTGTTGTTTTTCAGATTGACTTGAAGAATGCAGACCCTGAAAGAGTTGAAAAACAAATTGAGAAGCTGTTTGATATCCCTATAGATGAATGTGTAAGGGTAAGATCTCGAAGTTTTATAACATGGCTGATTAGTATATCTGTATTTACTTTGTAGCTAATGAGAGACATGTACATGTAGTTAATCAGCAGGTTGTCATCTGTTTGCCTGTCTTTGTCCGACATACACAAACTTCTTTAAAGATTGTCTTGTGGAAAAAAAGATTGGAGAGCATACTTCTCAGTTAAAGATTCTGGTACGTCATGATGAATGGCATCAGATAGATTTTTTTAAATTGTTTCCATTTTGGGTCTCTAAATTGTTTTCACTTTTGCTGTAACAACAAGTACCATTCAGGAGATTAAAGAAAATGTTACAGAATAATTTGTAATCAAATAAGCATTTCGTACTCATAGAGTTCGAAAACATGCTTCACAGTGCTTTTATGGGTAGTATTATTTGTGTCCACCAAAACTGTCTTAGTAAGCGTGCCACTGTTAAATAGATACTGAATTCATGTGAGACATGTCTTACCAAATTTTTATTGGACTTGTTTCAGATCTCTGCTAAAAAAGGAACAAATGTTGAAACAGTTCTTCAAAAGGTCATTGAGAAGATTCCACCGTAAGTTCTGTATTATGAAACCTTGTTAATAAAAAACCCCATGAGTTGCATTTATACAGTATAACGGCACTCTTTTTGACTATTTAAAGTCAATACTTTATAAAGAGATTTTGGGGAAACCTAATATCTGAGCTGGTTAGGTCAGTTTCAAATTGCAAATCAGAAAAAATAACACTTCAGATCTGAGATGCTTTTTAAAAAATGAATTTGTAAGTGTCAGCAGAGAAGAATTTTTCATTCTTAAGAAGCAGGAGAGGAAAATGAATACAGTATGAAATGAAAGATGAGAGGTGAGCTATGTGATACTTCTATGAATGTTTATATAGCTTCCATGAAACTTAGTGTTTGAGGATCTGTGTGCTGTTATTCCTTTTGAACATTGGGTTGTTGAAATCGTAAAGGTAATTGAAATCTGCTGTATTTAGAGTTTCATATCCTGAACCCAGCCTTTAAGATGAACTTTTATCTAGGAAACTGATGACAAAGCTGCTGAATTGCAGTTCAGTTTCAATCAGCATACGGCTTTTCAATCTTTTTTCTTCCTACTAGCTAATAATTGTAGTCCTCGTATTAGTTAATAATTATAGTTAAATGAAATCACAGTGAAAATCTGAGATTTGGTTTCCATGAAAGATGGCAAAACCAAAATATTAGTGGACTTTTTATTTTTTTTGAATCTTGAGCTGTTGGAATGTAACTGTTTAACTTTTGTTTGCCCCTGTAATACTGCATTTTAAGCATCAGTTTCTCCTGTTGTGAAGTAGGTATTATGGATATGCATTTGGCTTTGTTCCATTTGTACTGCTGTTGTATGTGGTAGAAAAAAAAAAAGTGAAGATTTGCTGCATAATAGTGAAACATTAAAATGATGTTTGGTATGTATTTGTGTACTGAAAATTAGTCAGTAGTTTTATCTGTTTTATATGAAAGTTGTTGAGGTGTTTGCTCATTTGATATTGAATGACAAACATAGAGCTTAATATATTGGTTTAATTTTTTTGTGGCAGACCCAAGTGTAATACTGCTGATCCATTGAAAGCCTTAGTGTTTGACTCTACCTTTGACCACTACCGAGGCGTCATAGCTAACATTGCACTCTTCGGTGGAGAGATTCAGAAGGGGCATAAAATTGTGTCTGCGCACACTAAGAAAAGATACGAAGTTAATGAAGTTGGAATTCTGACTCCAAATGAGCAGCCAACCCATAAACTGTAAGTAAAAATTTATTTCAATGGGTCAAATCACAAATTGGTATAAGATGAAAAGTCCTGCAATTCTGTTTGATCTTTTGCTTTGAGTGGCAAAGGCTGGAAGATGGGAGGTTTTTCTTCCTTGTTCTTTGGTGGTAGTGGGTTTTATGATTATAATCTGTAATTTAATGCTCAATGTCAGTGTTTTTCATTTTGGGAATGTTGAGGCAGCAGCTTTTGGGGACTGCTTTTTGGGCACTGGTAGTGGGAGGAAGCTATTCTGTCATCTATAGTACATGGAATATCTGGACAGCTAGTTTTTTGAGGTTATTTTTTAAGACTAGCATTTGATACTCAATTTATTTCTAGGAACTACCTTGTTTGAGAGTGGAAGGGAATGGGGCTTCATCTTAGTTATTGCTGCAGCATATTGTGAGGGTGGAAAACTTAAAAGCCGTGAATGCAACAGCTACCAGAAACTGGCTCCTCATGGCAGCAGTGGGAAGAAAATCAGGTACTTAGAATTAGTGGAGAAACTTTATCAGCATCCAAATACGTGTTAATGACTTTGGGAGATTCTCAGTGAGACTGTGTTACTGTGTGGTGGGTTGAACCCAGTCAGCAGCTAAGCACCCAACCAGCCACTTGCTTATTACCTCAACTCAAGCAGGATAGGGGAGAGAATTGGAAGAACTCCACATTTCACACTGGGAGTAGCACAGAATTCAAAATCCACAACTGTAAAATCCTTTTCAACAGAAATAGAGCTACTTGAGTCAACAGATAATTTGTGCCTTGAGATAAGGTTCATAGGAGAAACAACTTAAATCTGGCTTTTGGACTGTGTGTGGGCTTTTTAGGGGGATGATTTATTTAAATTTCTGACTGCGCTAAGTCAAGCAGGGCAAATAGCAGCCATACTGAAGCGTGTCCATATAATACCGATTTTATTTAGATATGCTGGACAGGTGGGCTACGTGATTGCTGGAATGAAAGAAGTAACAGAAGCCCAAATAGGAGACACACTGTTTTTGTATAAACAGCCAGTGGAGCCTTTGCCTGGCTTTAAGTCAGCGAAGCCAATGGTTTTTGCAGGTGAGGAGTAAACTGATAAAAAATAGAATTACTTTTTTCCGGTAACAAGAGAGCTATTAGAGCTTCTAAAATAACATATGTGTGTATTGAGAGTTGCAAGGATTAGAGTTCTAGCAAAGTTAAGCTATTGAGGCACATAATTTACATAGCTTTGTGTAATTTTCTGTGGCTCAGCAGACAAGATTCATAATAGTTGAAGGCTGGTTTTAGATAAATACAAGGCCAACATGTATTTTTAGCTACAAGTACTGCTTCTAATGCCAGTAAATTCTTGATAGTTGGAAAAGAAGGGTTGAGATTTGAAAAAATAAAGTCCATTTATTGGAATTCTTCAATTTGATAAGCAGGTTTCCATAATTGCTCTGAAATCTTTTTTTTCGTTAAAAAATTAACAGCTGTTTAACTATTAAATGTGGCAAACTAACAAAGCTTATATTCAGAATGATTCTGTAAAATATTTGGCTCTTTAAGCTTGAGTAGTTCTGTTGAGCTGTTGCCACCAGCTTTAGTAGCTACTACAAATGCTATGGAAGATGCCTTTAGAAATAAATTAAATTATGTAAATCACTTCCTCGACTTTTGATGGAATGTGCAAAAAACTTAAACTGTCTTCTGGAAATTGTGCTGTCTATCAGTGAATGTAGAAAAGTGTAATCCTGTAAATTTTTCCTCTGTGCATGTCTGTTGTTTCTTGATATATTGCAATCTATGTTTTCGGAACACATTGTGATGTAAAAAGTGCTGCAGTAGAATCTGTTTCAGGCAGTAATTATACTGGTTTTTGTTAATTTCAGAAGATATAAAAACATTCACAACTTTGGTATGGCAATTACTATTATATTTTGCTGTTCACTCCTGCCTTTGAAGGAACATCTCAGTAAAGTATGTGTGCTTATTCATTCAGTCTTTAAACTACAAATTCACACTCCAGCCCTGCCAAAAAGTGTTTATACTCAGTTGTGCATCTTCCTCAACTTTGAAGGATTAAATGAGTACAGTAACGCTACTATTATGGTTTGCCTGTTAATTGTCCCCCCCCTTTTTTTTGTTTTTTTGAAGTAATCTAAAACTATTACATTTAAGTTTTTGGGTGGGTTTTTTTTTGTTTTTGTTTTTTTTTTTTTTTTTTTTTTTTAAGGGAGGGAATCCTTGTATTGTTTTTAACATTTTAATTGGAACAGAAAATAAGCTATTTTTTATTTCATTACTGTATTCACTGTAAAGGGCATATTTGAAAGCTAAGTATACACTAGATAAAGCTTCCTGTCACATCATTTTTATCTAATGTGTTTTTGACAGGAATGTATCCTGTAGATCAAACAGAATATAATAATCTCAAAAGTGCTTTGGAAAGGCTGACATTGAATGACTCCAGTGTAACTGTTCATCGTGACAGTAGCCTTGCCTTAGGAGCTGGATGGAGGTGAGGCTTTTATAAGGCTTTCATTTTTGGAATGGTTTGTGAATTGAGAATGCAAGTTTTAAGTCTGCTGAAGGTTGAATTAAAATGAATTCAAGGTTAGGATCTTTAATTCAAATTAATGATAGGTAAAGGTCAAAAGCATTTGATTTTCTTACATTCTGTATTTGTGCATTATATGCAGTTTTTTGTGATTAATAGGTTTTTTTTCCCAAAGACTTATACAGTTCAGCTGTGGGATCATTTGGAAATTGTTTGCTATGTTTGATATTGCCAGACTAGCAGTGTAAACATGTTGGAGGGGGAAGAAACCAAACCCCAATGAAATTCCAGGGGGATATACAGATTCACTAACAGGATATTTTTTTTTTTCTCAGGTTGGGTTTCCTTGGGCTTTTACATATGGAAGTTTTTAATCAACGTTTGGAGCAAGAGTATAACATGTCTGTTATTTTGACTGCACCTACGGTTCCGTATAAAGCTGTTCTTTCCTCAGCAAAGTTGATAAAGGTATGTTAAATTTATTACAGCTTTACGTAAATAGCAGCTTAAAAGCCTCGTATAACAAACATCTACGTTTTTAAAAATCAGGTTTTATCAATCACAAAACTAACATTTTTAGGAACAGCTTGTAATGCTACTGTAGGCTGGCAGGGCCTAGTTAAGAGGTGAGTTTTTGATGACAGTGAAATAGGCATGTGCAGACTTCACTGAACTGGGTGGAAAAAAAATTACTGTTCTTGAATTTGAGAGAGGTGGACTTGTGAGCACCTGCTGGAAGGAGACTGCAAAAAGACTGGCTCATTATTATCCAACATGTACCTCTAAATGCTACAGAAAATCTGTAAATTCCAAACAGCTTGTATAAGAAAGGTTGCTGTACTTGCAATGTGTAAGGCATAGACCCTTTTTCTCTCCAGTTGTTTTGGTTTCTTCCTTAGTGTAGCAGCTGTAAATGACATTGCTGATGTGGGATACTGTTTTCAAACAGTTCTGGAAATTGAGTTGTTCACGAACACTGTCTTGTCAGTGGAATTGGGATAATCATTTGCCTTAGTGCATGGGAGAGGTTGTATGTACATGAAGCATGACCTTCCTTTATCCTTACTTCAGAAGGATGACTTCATCCCCTATCAGGATGAAATAGGTAATGAAAGAATTTTCACAAGAATCAAAGCCGTAATTTCTAAGCCCACTTCAGCCTGTAAGGGAGCCTGAACCCAAAGTTCTGTTGGGAGAAGAACATCCCCATCACCAAACTGCAGAATACTTAGAGCAGCTCTTTGTTGAAGCTGTGCCTTACTTAATGCTGACCCTACAAAGTATAAGACAGAAGATCCTTGGTCTGCAGGCAAGAGAGAAATGAAAATATGCATAGAAAGCCTTTTTTATTTCTATAGATAACCCTAGGCTATAGTCCTAGTTCTAAGCATTTGTTTAATATTGATTAGATAAAATCCTTAAAAAAAAAACAACCCAAATATTTTCCTAGTGAAAGTAATTCCTGTAATCTTTCTGTATAATAATATTTAAAGATATGCTGATAAAAGACTTCTGTGTTGCAGAAGTCTCTTTTGACATTGTTCTTGTTATAAATTTTGGTTGTGTAGTTCACAAGTGTTTCCAAGCAATTAGAAAAATTCTTTTTTAGCATTTTTTCAATGTAATTTTTGTCTTCTTTGTTATTCAGTCAACTTATTTGTAAAATTACAGTGTCTGTTTTATTTGTTTGCTTTCAGGAGTATGGTAAAGAAGAGATTACTATTATCAACCCTGCTCAGTTTCCTGATAAACGTTCAGTATCTGAATATTTAGAGCCGATTGTTCTTGGTACTATTGTAACACCTCAGGAATATATTGGGAAAATAATTGTTTTATGTCAGGTTGGTATATAGTTCTAGTTTTTTGTCCATTGCATTTTTAAGCTCTTCATACCATACTTAAGTAAAGATTACTAGATAGTAAGATACTAGATATTAGTATTTAAAAAGTATCTTTGACAGTAATTAAAATAGCTTTTCTTTCAAGAGTATTTAAACATTTTATGCGTAAAACTAGTTCTGAACTGCAAGTTCCTTATAGTGAAAGTTAATGATGAAGCTCAGTGACAATAAAGTACCTAGTCTACATCCTGCACTAGACAAATTCATAGCTACTTCTGTTTTCCTGAAAAGATGGAATCCGCAGCAGGGGAATAAGATCTGTTGTTTTTTAGAAGTATATTTGTGGAAATAGAACTTCTGTTAACACTTTACTGAGGCTTCCTGTATGTTTTCAGTACCTCACTGGAGTTCACTTATGATAGTGATGGGCAACTACATTTCCCCAAGTGTATTTGAAATACTTCTAAGTACAAATATTTTAACTGCCATGTATATTGTCTTTATAGAACTTCCTTCATAGTATTTTCTTAGCTTTTAGCATTTCAAATACATAATACAACGGAGTACAGTACTCCATTGTATGTCAGTACAGCGAAGCACAAGATCTATTAAAAAGAAATGCTAACATAACTTTAAGATACCCTCCTGGCAGGAAAGGTGGTACTGTGAGAGTCGTACTGTGTGGTGTCCCAATGTATGTGAAAATCTAATTTCCATGAGATTTTATGGACAAGTAACTATATATTTTAAAGGTAGAGGAAAGCAGAAGCTGTGAAGGATTTCACAAATTCAGGTTTTAGAGAGGATAGATTTGAATAGTTACAAACACTTTATTTATGATGGTGCTGATGTTTGTTCTGGAACTTCAGCAAACTACCAATAAGGAAGTTATTTTGGGGCTTGAAGTATGGGAATTCTTTTGTGTAACTGGATAAGTGTTTATTTTAATTTGTTTTGTATTTATTTCTAGAAAACTTCTGTCAAGGGAAACTGAAACCATTTTTGTTTGTCTAGGATCGTAGGGCAGTCCAGAAGGATATGGTGTACATTGATGAACACAGGGTTATGCTAAAATACCTCTTTCCACTGAATGAAATTGTGGTGGATTTTTATGATGCTCTTAAGTCTCTGTCTTCTGGTTATGCAAGGTAACTACCTCTTCTGTCCTCACTTTCCCTCCCCACCCAACTCCCCCAGGACCCTTAGGGGTGGATCTGAGGAGAAGATAGGGAAGGACACAAATTAAGATTATTATTTTATGTTGGTGCTGCAAATGGAGTCATACTGCACATTTAATGAATTAGATTCGCTGTGAAAATGGATGGGAATGCACCTGAAAAACACTAAAAGTGCATCACTACTTAATAATTTTCTTAGGTGATGTTAGTGGTTTTCAAGTGTTTCATGTAGAGTGGCACTTGCTCATCTAAATGAGCAACATCTACACGGTTCTTACTTGTCTCAAGTGACAATGAGCATTTTCTATTAAAGGAATCACTGAAAATATACTTCCTACTGTATCATCCCTTTGTGGAAAAAGGAAAAGAACCAAATACTGACTCTTTAAAGCTAGTAAATCCACAAACTATATTTAAAGCAAACAACACTTACTGTACTTACTTTATTCCTGTAATAAAGCAAGTAAATCATCTGTGTTTGGAGACAAAGTGTTCTGCTGTGGGTGGATTCTATAAATACAGAAACTAGAGCAATGCTCAGCTGTTTGTGGAGAACTTTTATGAATTTAATGGAGGGGAAAATCTTGCATGGCAGGTAACCTTATGCCACAGGAGGTTCAATAGCTCTTACAAACCTGGTATGTAGATGTATTGTTAGTAAGATATATTATATTTTGACAGAAACTGGTAAACCTAATTACATAATTCATTTTATAAGCATAAAAATGGATTTGATTGAAGGACTGAATGTGGATTGAGTTTGTGTTTTCTTAAATATGCCTTATAAAAGTAAGGTAAGAGGTGTCTTGACAGGGTTTGTGTGTGTTTGAAGTAGAAGAATAAGCAAAAGTGGGGAGGCAAGAAGGACAGGTAAAAGAAAGAGAGGGGTGGAGATTTTGCACTTTCTCTCAGGATCTAGTGCTCTGACTAGATAAAAACCCCCCTGTTTATCAAGAAGCTTTCTCAGTAGCAGAATTGCTGGATTTCCTTTGATTTGGATGTGATTGCAAACAACGTAGCATTGTCTTACTTCTTGATTTTTATTTCCTAATTGATGCATTAATGTTGCTTGTGTATTTAATGCTCTCAATAATCATACTTCTGTTATATTCCATTCACACAACTGTGATTTATCTAAGCCAATTGAGAGTATTTCAAAGTACTTCTATCTTAAAGGACACTTTTCCCCTCTGTTCTGATATGTCAGATCTGTCCAGATTAATGGTATTGCAAACTGACACACAGACAGCAAGGCCCACATCTACCAAAGGAGAAATATGGTTTGGAAATGAAGAGAAAAACTTGGTTGTCAGAGAGAATGATACTAGGGGTCATATAAAAAAAATTTGTCAAAGGAGAGGATGAAAAGGAAACAATCCAGTGTTAGTGTTTGATTTGTGTGACATCAAGGATGTTTACTGTTCAAAAGTTTTGTTGAAGGGTTCTTTTGCCTGGAGCTTTAAGGAACTTCTAGCTGAAGTGTTTGAATAAACTCTTTAGAGACTGCAGTAAGAATGTAGGTTTTTTGATGGATTTACCTTGATGACAGGATGATGTCTTCTTCTGCGGTCTTGGAGATGAGATTTGTCTGCAGTAAATTTCTAGTCCAGTCTTGCATGAGGGAGAAATACTGAGAGACTGTTAAAAACCATGCTCCTATTTTAATAAAAAGTTTGAGTGTTTTACTAGGAAATGTGTCTAAAGCTTAAAATTTATGGAACAAAGAATGCAGTATATAACTTTTACAAAATCATCACTAACTTTTAAACTGCTTTTCTTTTTAGTTTTGATTATGAAGATGCAGGCTACCAGGCAACAGACCTTATCAAAATGGATATTCTTCTAAATGGAAATCCAGTTGAAGAACTAGCAACAATTGTACACAAGTAGGTTGACTGGGTTCTCTGTTCAAAATAAATAAGACTTCCTGTTAATTTACGGTGAAGACACGTATCACTAACATAAGACAAATCTGTATGAAAAGAGTATTGAGGATTTCAGCACATCACCACTTTTGGAGATGATCTGAAAAAGAGGGGCATTTAAGTGCTAAGTATATTTTTGTGGTATTCAACGGCAGGTAGGAGAAGGAAATGCAAAATGCCGATCTCTTAAGGAGCTGGAAAAATTTAAATACAGAACAGTCAAGGGAATGCCAGATGAATCCTTTATGGCACTTACTATTTACTACTGAAAAAAAAATATTTATTTTTATGCTCCCAATAATTCCTTTTCTGTAGAAGCTCGTTGTTACCTTGTTTTCAACCAGAGAACCAGGAGAAAGTATTTACTGGATGTAATTGCCATAGAAAATTTTTGCTGAAATGATTTGGTTTCCGTAAGTTTCTTGGGAATTACTGGTTTGCTGGTGAGAATAGTATCTTCCTAATGTTGGTTAAGTGTTACAGTTTTAGTACTTCTTACTTAAACTATTTCCTTTATACAAGTAGCAAGGAGTCACGTTGTTGTTACATGAAAACATGTAAAACTATTTTCAACTGTAGCTAAAAAAATGTTCAGTAAATACAGACGTTCTTAGAGAGGAGACCCATTGTTTTCAATGACTTAGGGAAGTATCTGTTCAGTAGCTTTTTTAGACCTCTTATCACTCTCTCTTTCCAAATCTGAAGAATATGCAAATGTTGAATATAGCTTAATAATTTTTATTAGTAGGTGATGAGTACAAGTACATTAAAGCCTTTTTTCCTTTGTTATATAAAACCACATATTTTAAAAACAATTCTGTAATATGATCTCTTGACCTTTCAAAATGGCTTCAAAATGGCTTCAGTCTTTTTAATAATTAGGGTGTCTATTATAAATATTTTAAATTTAATTGAATTTCTGGTAATACAATCTCATCACATCTTTGCATGAAACAGGTGACATGGAGACCATTGGTTAGATGTCAAATTATGATCTGATCAGCTTACCTTTTGAGTTAAATAGAGAAAAACTAGTAAAATCAGTTTAGCCTATGGATATATTATGGGTATTGTATTATTCTTTCTGAAAACACTTCTGTTTGTCTTTTTCAGTGATAAGGCATATGCTACTGGTAAATTCATGTGTGAACGATTAAAAGATGCTATTCCCAGACAGTTGTTTGAAATAGCCATTCAGGCTGCTATTGGCAAGAAAATCATTGCAAGAGAAACGTAAGTGAAGCCCTTCTGTTCACCTTCTTTCCTTTTTTTTTTCTTTTTTTTTTTTTAATCTTGTTTTAAACTGCTTAAAATATCGGTCTCTCAGTGTCTTACCTAAATAGTTTTATACATTACAGTACTTTGATTTTACTATAAAGTTGTATTTTTCTTGTATATCTGACCAGACCTCTTGGAAAACAAAAACAACAAAAAACCCCACATTTGAGCTGTGACTAAAGACTTTTGTATAAATTGAATTGAAAAGAAGGTATTTTTATTTTAAATTGCAGGCAGCATTGCATTTAATGCGTAGAGAGTATAACTTGCAACACCCATGTGTCCACTTCCTCTTTGGCAGTGGAAGAAAGTTCTTACTACTGAAATAGTTTAATTTCTGAGAGTCAGCAAAACGAAGAGCTGAGCCCTGTTATTCCAAAGGAAGTATGTTGCAAGCTGAACACAACTATTTCCTAGCAGCACTGACTTATTTCAGAGCAAACTGTTTCCTTGATGTTACATGTTTCTTGTAACGTTTTTGCTGTTGCTGTTTAAGTAGTATTTAAATGGTGGCAAAATAATTAAAAGGTAGGGATCCCAGCAGAGGTGGTGTAAGAATTTTTGTGTATGTATTCATATAGACACAGATGTAACACTGGGAATCACAGCAGAAATCCTAGATAAAAAGGCAAGGTTGTAATTTTTGTGAACTGTAAGGGATGTTTTTAGAATTCAGAAACATGAACTCAGTCTCTTCTGTTTAGAACTTTGTCTTCTGTATACAAAACACAAAAAATGTCACGATTCCAATACATCTATACAATACAAAACTAGTAGAAAAACAACTCTCAGCATTTTGACAATGCAGTATTGAGCTTCACATACTGGAGATGTTCTAATGTGTTGATATATATATGTTATTGTATTTTACAGGTTGAAAGCTTACAGGAAAAATGTTGTGGCAAAATGTGTAGGTATTTTTTTTGTTTGTTTCATTTTTTGATATTTCTGATGTATGTAAACCTAAGAGTCTTGCTTATCTTTTCCTACGAACATGTTCTAAAACATGTTCTGCTTGTGCTCCTAAGTGTCAGTGGAATATTAACAGATACTTTTTTATTTTAAAATACAACTCCTGTAACCCCTAGTTGCAGCTTGCAGTAAGTGCAGATCAGAAAGAATAACGGCTTTTTCAAAATTACACACTGAAGAGTGAACTCAACAGAGTGTGTTTGTGTTCAGTCCTGTCTCCCTAACCATTTTATAGTAGTTGTAGACATACAGTAAATGTGTGTGTGTGTGTGTGTACACACATGTATAACTTCACGTTCCCTAAATTGTTTTTTGTAGGTGATAAGCTACAAGTGCTGCTTTAGAGACTGATTATGATTAGACTTTTAAGTAAATTTTGAGTAATACATCATGACAAGGCCTTAAATATGCAGTAGTTGACTGTCAACAGGAGTGGACAAAGCTATAGGAAAAACATGAGGTCTCTTACTTCTGTCATGTTTAGTTCTCTGAAGCAAACACATCAGGAAAAGTTAGACAAATGTCACTTTCTCACAGCTGTTGTAGAACTCTTCTGCTAGGCACATACATGGGATGGCATTTGGTCAATGTTGTACAAGAGTTCAGTTAATCTATTTACAGAATCATAGAATGTTAGAGTTGGAAGGGACCTTAAAGATCATCGAGCTCCAACCCCCCTGCCATGGGCAGGGACACCTCCCACTATGGGGCATCCACAAACTCTCTGGGCCNGTTATAGGGACTTAGACATTGAACGATCCCCATTCAGTAAACCATTTGGAGGCTAAGACGGACAAATTTCTGTGTTATGTGCCTCCATAGAAATATGAGATCCTACTGGCTAAAGGGGAAGAAAAGTGGTATAATATACTATAATTATATTTTTACCTATATATACACACGCTTTTATATATATATATATAAATATATATATTATATTAGATATAGGCTATATATATTTAGGTAACTGAATTCAACCCTCAGTTGTCCAAATGAGCATAGCTTAAAAAATAAACAAGGGAGCATGTTAAATTTCTGACTATTTTTGAGATCTCAAGTTTAGTGTTGCTGAAATGTACTGTAGCTTCACTTAGGCTTACCGAAATATTTTTCCTTTTCATAGTATGGTGGAGACATTACAAGAAGAATGAAGCTTTTGAAGAGGCAGGCAGAAGGAAAGAAGTTGATGAGGAAAATTGGCAATGTGGAAGTACCAAGAGATGCCTTTATACGTGTTTTAAAGAGACAAGCTGACAAATAGAGATCAGTGACACGCAGCTGATTATTCTCTCAACTTTTTTTGCAGACAGTAGCGTAATGAGCCGATGTGGAATTTATCACTGTGAGAGGGAACATATCTGTGTGGTGTAAATTAAATATATGTGGGAACATAAAATGAAAGCACTGTGTACTTAAAATGTACAGATACTTGTAGATTATTATGAAATTAAAGTTATTTGACTTGACTGAATCGTAAGTTTTCATACTTTTAACACTTAGAATGTAACATAACTATGTTTTTGCATTGCAAGCCTTTATTCTAGAGAAGAGGCCTAATGTGAGAAAAAGTTTATAGAAATAATGGAAAAATTAAAAAAAAAACACAGATTTGAACTGTTGCCACAAAAATATCAAGCTGCTTCCTGTTTTCCTTTCTTTCTGAAGTTGCTGTTGTCAGGAGATCATGATGATGTTGGGAAATCACATTAGGAAAAACTGACTGTGACTTCTTTTTTTAACGTACAACATTATTTATTTTAAATTTAAGTGTGTCACTTTTCTTCATAGGCTGTATTCATGGTAATCATAAGTTTTATTATATTAAAATAGAAGATATCTAACTCCTCCACCACTAAGACCAATTCAGGCCTTAAAGAATTCCTTTGGCAGGAAGGTTTGGTTAGAATGTGTCTTAGTGTCCTTTTTGGAAGTTTTATTTATACTGCTCACATACTGAAGTTTGTCGGTGAGTTCTCCCTCAAAAGCTGTAGTTAAAGTGTACTTAATATAAGCTGTTGCTTTCGAAAGTGTAAACAAAGCAAGCATTACTGCAAATTAATGACCATCCTATAGGCATGCAGTTGCAAAAACAGTCTATCTCCAAAAGCTTTTCAGCTGTTTTTACTGGGACAAATTTGGGTCTTCACAAATCTTCACTTCTTGTTACTAAATACATTGTAGAAAACAAATTGCAAGTAATGTCTACTAAAGTACTGTCACCACCAAAGGCTCTTCTTAAATATAGATTGTAAATGCAATTTGAGATAAATTCAAATAGAAGAACTTGATTAATTTTAAGCTTAGTATAAGGATGAACTTGGAAAATCCCCCCCTACTTAAACAGACCTAAGGGAGAGAAAGTACTGGCTCTGAGGAATTGAGGAATAAGGCAGAAGCTAAAGGTTAGCTAGAAACCAGTAATAGTAAATCTTTCATAAAGTTGCTGAGTATGACACATCAAATAAATGAAAGTAACATGCATGGAAAGCTTCCTTGGGAATAAGACTACAACAATTCAGTCTTTTAGACTTACCAAAGTCATCTGAAATCCAAAAAATACAAATTTGTAGTCTGATTCTGACTGGACTTGAATGTGATCTCAGTTTTGAGAGCAGCAACTTAAAATGAGCTCATTAGTACTGTTACTGTTTGAACAGTAAATGAAGTACTAGTTTTTGACAAAATGACCTGATTCTATCTAGTCATACACTATTTTTTCTCTTTTTTTTTAACTGGTCTGTGTTTCACAGGTGTTCCAATAGTTATGAAGGGAGGAAAGACACTAATTCTGTGGTCTCATATCTTGAGAGACCATGCAATAGCTTTTAGTTGGTGAGGTTGGCAAGAAAGGCAGAAGACAGAGATGCAAGAAAGAAAAGCTTTCAGAAGTAGAGGGACATGCAAGGTATGGATTTTGACTCTTGCTTTAACCTAAATTCTATGGTTTCCTCAAAAGAATTCCCATTTTTGCTACAAGATAGATCACGATCATTAAGATCAAAAACGTGCTTGATTTCTGTTAGTAGTAACCTAAATTCAAAATTACTTTTTGGAAGACCTGTGGCTATTTTATGAAGCAAAGTTTTTATTTTGCTGTAAAGATTGGCACGCCTCACGCTGCATTTTGTAGGCCACCTGTTACATGTAACAGTACTCTTCTGAAGCAGCATCTTTTCAACTTCCCTCCTGCCCCAGTGTTGTGTTATGCTTCAAAACTGCAAGTGCAAAAGTTGAGTCTTCAGCCTGGAAGTCTGTTTTAAATCTGTTTGTTCCTCTAGGCCTGGTTTCCTACGCTGCTTGAGACAGACTCTTCCATCTTTCTGTAATTTCATAAAAATCATAGAACAGTCCAGGTTGGAAGGGATGTTGAAAGAGCACCTGGTCCAACCCCTGGGTCCTGATAAGATTATCTGGCATCTTGAAAACCTCTACCAGTGGAGACTTTACTACATTCCTGGGGAGGTAGCACTGAACGATAGTAAAAACTATGAAAAATTTTTTTCTTTCATTGCAATGAAAATTTTCCCTGTGCAAGTTGTACCCATTGCCCCTGGCTTTTTCCATGTCCCTTCCTCTTTACAGTCACCCTTTAAATGGTAGAATACTGTGATAAGGTCTCCCCCTCAGCTTTCTCTTCTCCAAGGAGAAAAACCCAAATCCTCATGCAGCAGGTACAAGTGCACACTTCCCCCCCACACCTGAATGTCTAAATAAATAAACAAACTTCCTCACAGAAGAGGCCAAACCTCCCCCCTGAAACATTGAATTATTTACATTAGAAAGAAAACAACTGTGAAATTATAGATTTATATTGGAGTTTTACTTATATTCAAAGTAGGAAATAACATTCCTTGTAACAGCTCAATGATACAATGAGAGGTAACTATTGCAAAGTGAGTAACAGTTGACTTTAAATGATTACATATTAAATTTGCAGATCTTATATTCCTGTAAATTAACCTCTTTTCAGGCATATAATAGTAACATCAGTCGTACAATTAAACAGGTACCTCCAGAAAGGAACATTTAGATTTTTTTCTTATGTATAAAGCTCAATTACCAAAAATACAAAAATCCTAAAGTAATTTGCAATACATGAGAGGAAAAAGTGCTATGGCAGAAGTTTAATATTTTTATCTGTGGAGTAACAACTTTCAAGAATTTGGTGCATTTTTAGGCACTGTTTTTATATTTTAAATTTGCCTGAATTGTATAGCAGGACTTGAGATGCCCCAAAACTGTTTTAAGATAAATTTAAGGCAACCAAGTGCAAAAGCTCAGTGTACATCAGGTTTATATGTAAACAGAACATTTCAGAGTAGAAACTGTACAACTACTGCAAGTCCATAGTATTGACAAAGGTCAAAACCATTCTGCCTAGAGACACAAATACAAAGTGTAGTTACACTGATCAAGCCAAAAATTACAAATTCCTGGAAATAAAATACCATTTTCTCTAAGACAAGGCAGATGCATTACATCGCTGTGCCAGAAAGTGCCCTGCTTTCCCTCGCTATGTAACATGCAGCTTCCCACAGGTTTGTTCTGTTCCATTTAGTTAAGCTCCAAATGTCAAAGCGAAATGCACAACACAAACAGATGGAATGTGAATGTACATATATTGGACCTTTTAAAAAATACAGTACCTAGGATTCCCCATCTGAAACAGTTTTCAGCATATTGCATAGCAGTGAACTCATCTGCTACCTAAAACTGTTGCTGTTGACCCACATGGAGTTCCTCTTCAAGTCTTCTTTCAGTTTTCTTTCATACTGTACAGTGGGTCCACAAGCTTATTGTGCACATGCATTAAACCTTGGGGGGAAAGCAACAACGCCAGCTTTACATTAGTTATACTTTTTCAACACCTCCATCTATCCACATTTTTAGTTGGAGTTTGCTTCCAAGTATACATTTTAAATAGTTCACCGAAGAGAATAACAGTGGCTATTTAAAGTACTTTAAAATCAGCAGTTAAATACAGCACATACATTCCTGTACTACTTGAATACTATCGACATCTTCAGTATGAAGTGAGCACGGACAAGACAGCTCTCTGAGAACAGATCTGTCAAAAACTACACCTGGAATCCTTCCAAATGAATTGAAGGCAGGAGATGCACCCATCTTTCCTGCTGCGTAACAGCAACATAAAATCCCCCTCATACCACAAACAGTCCTAAAAAGCAGATGATACTTTTACAGCTTGAATTGCAGTGCTCTAGCATTGTGGTATTACTGTCTTTGTAATTAATAGCACGCTTGTGATCCTAGACAGGCAAAGCCCAACTAAATGTATCCAGACTGTTAATGCAGATTCAGAATTTCAGCAGTTCAACTATTTTCTATTCTAGCTGGGCTTTTTCTGGTCATATACAAGTCATCCATAGCTGTTATTAGGGGAGCATTTCTCCCCCATCCCCCAATTTTGAAAAGTGGTGAAAAGAGCAATTTCTGTCTTTATTTTGTTACAAGTAAAAACGTTACCTACATCTAGGTATGTATGACATTCAGTCACTGGTATGTTTTTAATCTCATTTCACCGTTAAGGACTAATAATAACACTAACTGATCAGCGTTCACAACCTGCAAAGTAAAAGTCCATTTTAGCACCAAACTAAAGATTAGTTTCTAAAATTACAAACTTAGGTAACATGCAACTTTGAAAGTAGAGAATTTTTTAAAAAAAAATATGGAAGAAGTCTGACAGTAGTGCACATTTCAGTGAGTATCTATGCGCAAGAATATTCAAATACCTTTGCTACATCATGCAGCTGGTGGCAGAGTTAGTGTCACTACAGACAACATGAAATCTGAGTAACTGTACAATCTGAGGTCATTACTGTAGGTGACCACAACAAAAGGCATTTTATGCAGCGTCTATTTCTATTGAGTGTGTGACTATTTAATATAAAATGCAGACATTACTATTTCTTTTGACTCTGCCTGCCACATTCTGCCAACCTTATAGAGCAAAATAATGAAGAAAAGAGCTCCTTAGATTTCATGAAGGATAGCTGTTGGATTGATGTACGTAAGAAAGATCAAGCCAGTAATATTTTTCAGGAGTTTTAACAATGAGTGAGAAAATATTAAGTATACATTTGACACAAGCCATTTGTACTGAAAGAGTAACAGCTGCACATGCTACTCAAACTAGAAGCATGTTTTGAACTTTACAGCATTCCACTTCCTACCAGTGTTTTTCTCTTCTAAAAAAGGGAAATGAAAAGGAGATAATTACCCACTTCCTAGAGCCATGAAAAATGCTTACAAAGTACTGCCTCTGCCATATTTAATGAAGGCTATTTAAATTCTCTGAAATTGTTTCAGGAAAACCAGTTAGAAACAAAAGCTTTTTTAAAAGATATGCAGAGTCCTTACTTGATAGATGCCAAAAAGCCATTATTTCAAAGGAAAGTTTCACTGTATATTCAAACATGCTTTGAATAAACAGATTTCTGCATACAGCGTTAAAAAAAAAAAAAGCATGCACAAGTACAGCAAAACTACCCTGAATTAACTTATCTGCAGATTAATTACTAAGTTCAAAAGTCATTTCCTGTTTCATTCTGCAGGAAAGTTACCCTTCCCTTTTCCAATAGGAACATTTAAGTACACTTGATAATTTTAGCCTCTACTAGGTTTTCAGAAAGTTAGAAAAAACTGAAGGGGAATAACTGTTATCTTAGTTACCAGCCAGTGTGGCGGTACCTGATTATCAGTAAGATTTGAAGTTTCACATAGTACCTTGAAATATTTTAAATGGTGAAAAAAAAATAATCACAGTAAACAGCTGCCCTCATTAGCAGTCATTAAGAACTACCCAGCTTCCTAAGAAGTCTAACCTGAAGATCAAGATTCAGAAAAAAAATATCCAAATTTGACCCACATTGATTTTGCCTTCATCTTAAAAGGGGAAAATCT
Organism: Thinocorus orbignyianus; assembly: GCA_013400375.1. Classification (NCBI taxonomy): domain Eukaryota; kingdom Metazoa; phylum Chordata; class Aves; order Ciconiiformes; family Thinocoridae; genus Thinocorus; species Thinocorus orbignyianus. Next base: position 178,478 of record VXBW01002682.1, read on the forward strand.
CATTGATCTGAGAATAGGTAAAATGAAGCAAACTTAACAAACTTAACAATCTTTTTATGAATTCTATTGCTCTGTATTACAGGGTAATTAAATACAGTGTGACACAATAGCACACATTCATATACTGTAGCCCTTGATTTTTTTAAAGCAATGTTCAGTGTCATTCATACTTATTAATTCTACATTAGGTTTATACGTTTTCCAAGCAAAGTTTTTGTTTATGTGAAATACTGGAAAGTGTTTAAAGTTTATCCAACCAGTTAAAGAAGTTCAGCTTTGAAAATAATGAAGTACTATCTAGCAGTGTGATACGCAATACATAGCAAAGAACAGCATACTGAAAAAATCCAAAATCAACAACTTGGCCACAAATGGCATCAGGATAAAAATCACATCAATGCCAGAACTGCAGTCTAATACAAAGATGGACACTGGTGATATAATGCTTTAAAAAAATAATTTCCTAAATTACAATCTTGATCTCTGCTGCCTCAACTACTACAAGTATCCATGCTAGTGAGAAAGATAAGCAATTTACACAATTGCATTTGCTGTGCTAATATAGTTAGGAGAAAACTACTTTTCTCAGCTTCTACAGCCTCGGTGAAACAGAATTCACATCTAGGAACTCTCAATGACTATCAAAAATTCCACTTTAAGTTCGACTCAGAATACTTACTACAAATACGAAAAGCACAGTAAAAGTCTGCAGTGTATTGAAAATCAGTATATATCATTATGCTAATTGCACTGTATGAAAAATGTCCTTAGGTGGCTTCAAAGTCTGTATCACACATTTCAAGTTTACTAGACAGCACATTACAGCACATAGCAAAATCAGCATGAGAATATATCAGGATTAATACATGTATCAAGTTTTCTTAAGAGAAACTTTCCATTATATTTAAGATAAATATTCTGGAACTCCAGACTGCTGCGTTTTTACATACAGCTGAAAGATTACTAAACTGCCATTTCAAATTGAAAGCAAAGGAATTATTTTTCCAAAGTAGATTTGTTAGGAATGTAAGGAACACAAGTTATGCCTCCTAGCACTTTTCCATTCACAAGAAATAAGTTAACATTTAGTATTTTGAATATATAACATCATACATTAGCTACTGTAAAGTGTTGGAAGGCTCAGACTTAATATAGTTTTTTATTTAAATATATGTAACCTCTGATTCAGTGCTCACCTTTAAAGTACTTCACAGTTTTAACTCTTAATTCTAAAGTTGCGTCTTCATCACACACAAAGATAGTACGAGGGTGCTGCTGGAAAGCAGAAACTGTCCACATGTGATTGACTCCTTCTTCGATTGCTTTGTACAAGGCAAAAGCCTTATGTGCGCCTGTTATAAGAATCATCACCTGCAAAACAAAGGTCTCTTTACTTTCAACACCGGAATCAATACAAAATAGTCTTGAAAACAGATACATGCAACTAGAACTAAATAAGTTCTTACTTCTCTAGCATCCATCACTGTACCCACACCAACTGTTAGCGCCATAGTTGGTACTTTAGATAAGTCGCCATCAAAGTATTTAGCATTTGCCAAAATGGTGTCCATTGCTAAAGTCTTTAATCTTGTTCTTGAAGACAAACTTGATCCGGGTTCATTGAATGCAATGTGGCCATCTGGACCAATGCCTTTTCAAAGTTAAAAAAAGTAAATCATTCCAGACCTGCGAGTCAACAAATATCCGCAAACATTGTAAATGAATAACGAAAAAAAAAAGTTCTAGGACTCATTCTTTGCTTTTTTGTTCCCCATTTTCAATAGAAAGCATTCAAAACTTACTTTAAGTTATTAGAAACTTGGACACCAAACATTTTGTTTTGGTATTCATACCGATTCTTTGTTAGTCACAGAACTTTCTTAGGCCATAATTGAAAGAAGTGAGTTTAACCAAGTTATGAAAAGAGTGATTAAAGAGTCAGCGTATTTGTTTGAAACATAACTAACCACAGAGCATTTCCTCCTACCTCCGACAAACAGATCAATCCCCCCTGCTTCTTCAATTTTCTTTTCAAACGCATCACATTCCGCCTGCAAGTCGGGAGCATTCCCATCAAGGATATGAGCATTATTTGGATCTATGTCAATATGTTTAAAGAAGTTATTCCACATATAGGAATGATAGCTCTCTGGGTGATTTCTGGGAAGCCCTGAAATCATTTAGAGTAAGATTAATACATTACAAGATTTAACCAAACAGTCTACGCGTAATCAACCTAGGACATGCATGACAAACCTAAGTCAGTCAGATAAAGCAGTATTTTAAATTATATTGAGAAGAAAGGTTTTATTTCACCATGCACAAGGTAACCAGTTTACATTCCTTTTGCATACATCTCTTATCACAAAGGATATAAGGTCTTTACAACACTACATGACAATATACTTTCAAGAGAAGTAAAGTAATTTAGCAGCACTGAATTTAGCTCAGAATCCACCAAGACTAATTTATTATTTGCTATTTTTGTGGATAAAGAATAGAGAAAAATGCTTAAGAGGACCCTGTGTACGTAAGTCTCCCTTAGAAGTACAGACATCTAGACTGACTTTGTGCTTTGTCAAAGCATATAACAGTATTAGTAACTGAAAAAGGTTATCAGTATAGCGTGTTCTCTAAAAATTAGCACATCTTACCTACATATTCATCCATGTTGAAAGTCTTTACATATTTGAAAGAGAGATCTCCATTCTTGTGATATTCTATCAGCTTTTTGTAGCATCCCAAAGGCGTGCTCCCTGTTAAATAAAGTTTTTCTACTGTTCTATGTATCCACACAACATTTTCAGTGTCAAATAGTCAAATTTTGCTACAAAGCTTTCCAGTATAAATCTGTTATTTCTCATTTAGCCCTTCTCAGCTTCTAAAACTTTATCACAATTTTTACACAAATCAAATCCATATTTAAAAAGAAATAAAGCTGGAGTATTACCAGAAAATATATCTGTGTTCTTTTACATATTGTATCTGTCATCGACGACATAAACATAGTTCTAAATTTAGTCATTTACATAGGCTTTGAATAAAACTTGCCTGTTGGTAGACCAAGCGTGAAATATCTTCCTTGACTTGGTTTGAATTGGATAATACGATTACAGATGTATTTTGCTGCCCATTCGCTTGCCTGATCATAATCTTCAAGAATTACTAGCCTCATTATGGTCGTGAGGAACTTGTGTGGTAAAACAGAAACTTAAACCTAGAGAAAATGTCAAAAGTTTAAAAATAAGCACCGTGTAAATAGTTGCAAAACTCCCAGTTTACAAGAGAAAAAAAAAGTCAACCTCTTTATACTGATGACCTATAGTGCTAAATAAAGGATATTTTATTTGCACATGCAATAACATTCTTGCAGTCCTGGACTAGAAAAGCTACAGAATCCAAGTGATAGACTATAGACAAAATATAAATTAATCAGTGAATTTAAATAAAAAGTAACTTGTAGAAAAAAGCTAAAATATAATTGGAACAAGCCCTTTGGAACTTGAAAATTTTTTACCTGTTACTGTTAAAATAAAGAGGAAATACCCTGCTTGAAATAAGAGCAAACAACGAGGTCAACAAACAATGAGATTAATTTATGTTTCTTATCACCAGCTGAATGCCCAAAATTGCAAAAACAAGGCCCAAAATAACCCCATGTTTCAATATTCAAAATACATAATTGGAAGTAAATTAAAACTCCTTTCACTCCTATTCTAGTTCCATTACAATGTTTCAGTAAGCCTATTAATCTGAAAAAAAAAGATAATGTTAAAGCATTAGAGACATCTGAAATCACTAACATTTCACAGAAAAACACACCTATGTCATATTTTTTCCTCTCAATATAACATTAAAAAGAAGTCAGTCATTTTTATAGCCTCTGAATTTGAGTACACCTAAATCAACTATTAAAATGAATATTTACAAAACAAGCTTGGCTGCTAAAGGACATGCATATCTCTTGCATTAAATGAAACTCATTTTTCCCTGAGCTTCTGCTTAACTGAATCTGGCGATTATCAGAAAGAATGAGACTCTCTGGCCAGTTTGCAATGTACTACTTTTCTCTTGCCAAGCCTGAGTGTGCTTGGCATTAGCCAGAAGACAACAACACTGTTAGAAGCTTAAGTGCCAACTAGGCGCCAAACCAGCACCTTGCTCTCAGCTGACCCAGTTTTAGAAGAAATATGAGTGATGCTACAGCAGTACTTAACAGGATAACGTCTGTCCCCCAAAACAAAGAAAGAAACACTGTCTTTTGCTGATTGTGCTGCCTCCTTTCCCCAGACAGGAGAGCCCTGACAAGTCACACTCACCTTCAGAGTGTGAACACTATTCCAGGGGTACCAAAAAAGTTACCATCACCACCACCTCCTCCTCCAGGAGAAGAGGAAAACAGGCCACCAGACCCACCTCCTTGGGGGCGGCCACACAAAGCTTTAAGAATTTTTCACCCTGACAAGGTGGTGATGATAAATATGTATTATCAGAGGAAGATACCTACTGCTACCGCACCTTTTCCTTTTCCTTTTCCCTTTCTCTTTCTCACCTCAGGGGGGGCAGCCCAAGGCCTCAAGGCCTTCCCCTCACCCAGGGCCTCCCCCCCACCGGCGGACACAGCCCGGCCCGGCCCCGCTCACTCCGAGGAGAGCCGGCGGCGGTCACAACCCGCAGCGGGAGAACCGCGACCGAACCCAGTCCCTCCGTCCGCCCCAGCAGCACTGAGGGGACCCGCCGTGCCACCCGGAAACACCTGGGGGCGAGCGGAAGTGACGAATAGGTGGGTAGGGACGCGCATGCGCGGACGGGAGGTTGTGGCCTGGGGAAATGGGGACTACCCGCTGGGGCGCGGCCGCGGGGGAGAGCCCAGGCCGAGGGAGTTTTTGGCTTATGGGGGTGTCTGGTGAGGTGCTGGTGGCTTGGGGTGGGTGGGGAATGAACTGAGAGCAGCGCTGAACATGAAGGGTTTTGGGGTACGGGTGGGTGAGGCCCAGAAATGGGGGGGTCCGGCCAGAAATGCGGGTTTTCAGCCCGGAAATGGGGGAGGGGTTCGGCCCAGAAGAGTGAGGTTTTCGGCCCAGAAAGCCACCTACATCTCGGGCTGCATTAAAAGCAGCGTGGGCAACAGGTAGAGGGAGGTGGTTCTGCCCCTCCGTTTGGATGAGACCTCGCCTGGAGTGCTATATCCAGCTCTGGGGCCTCCCGTATAAGAGGGACATGGAGTTGCTGGAACAGGTCCAGTGGAGGGTGGCGAAGGCGATCAGAGGGCTGGAGCAGCTCTCCTATGAAGACAGGCTGAGAGAGCTGGGCTCGTTCAGCCTGGAGAAGAGAAGGCTCTGGGGAGACCCAGGCCCTAAAGGGCCCACGGAAAGCTGGGGAGGGACTTACGATCAGGGAGTGTGGTAATAGAATGAGGGGTAGTGGTTTTAGACTGAAAGAGGGGAGATTTAGATTAGATATTAGAAAGAAGTTCTTCCCTGTGAGGGTGGTGAGGCACTGGAACAGGTTGCCCAGAGAAGCTGTGGATGCCCCATCCCTGGAGGTGTTCAAGGCCAGGCTGGATGGGGCTTTGAGGGACCTGGTCTAGTGGGAGGTGTCCCTGACCATGGCAGGGGGCTGGAACCTGATGATCTTTAAGGTCCCTTCCAACCCAAACCATTCTGTGATTCTATAACAGACTAAACTAAAGTGTGGCCTCTATGTGAGGCCTGTTCTTGGAGGTCCTGTTTTGGGGGAAGCAGGTGGCATGCTGGGATCATAATGTGAAAAGTTCTACTTTGACTTAAGCCTTTACTTGAAGCAGCTACAACAGAGGCTGTTTGTAATTATTGCAAAAATAAATAAATAAAGCATCAACTTTTTTTGTGATTTTGTTTCAAAAACAGTCAAGTAATCTCAGATTAAGGTCCCTTCCAACTCTAACCCTTCTATGATTCTGTATTGTATCCTCAGGAGGCCAGAGAAAACATGATGGACTGTTCTGTGCTCAGTGGAACTTCTTGAACTTTTTCCTGCTGCCTCTGAATTCTGAGCTACCTTTTGTGTCTGATGCCTTTTAGCAAATCTGGCAACATTATCAACTGCTTGTATTAGACACACTCTCAGACAAATTCCCTGTCTTTTGTGATCATATTCGCCTTCTCCTTGTTAGTATGCTAATTCGTAGGGTATGATTTTTCCCAAGTCATTCTTCAGATTTCCCTTTCTAATTAGTAGCAGATGCAAAATGCTGTATATGCACTGAATGCTGTTGCTAGCAATTAAGCAGTGTCTTAATTCCTCATCATGTTTCATTGACTAGCACTACTAGATATGTCTTAAAATCTCACAGTCATGGTATTTAAAATCCCGGTGTCTTTCTGTTGCTTTTGGAAACAACCTTTTTGTGATAACGTTTTTCCTTTTTTTCTTAATGATCCCTTCTCTTAAGTTCTTTAGTGATAGTGATCTGATTTTTGTGTCTGCTATGGTCATTTGGCTTTTGTGCTGCTTTTTTTTTTTTTTTTAAACCTGTGTTTAAGTGACCAGGAATTTAATATGGATGTACTTCAATAGTAACTGAGCTGCACTGAGTTTTACCTAAGGAGGGCTACCTGAACTTAGGCTGAGTCCAGCCTTTTAACAAGGTGGCTCTTCCTTCAGATTCCCTCCTTTTTAGTTTGAAGAGCAAAGGACCTTAAGTTGGGACCTATGAAGGAAAATTACTCAAATGGATGTTGTCGTGCAGGAAAGACTAAGAAGAAGCCCAAAAGGTTGCAATGAAGTTATCTGCCAAGGCATTCAGTGTGGAGGTTGAGAAACAAGTAATTGATGAAAAGACTGAGGGGCTTCTTATCACCTTGCTGAATTAAACTCTGCTGTGCAGCAGGTGTGTGAATCAAGAGTAAGGGTGCAAAATAACACAGCAACAGAAACCTTTTAGAGAGTGTTAACTGTATGGGCAGAAGGAGAAAAAATGCAGCAGAGAGAAGATTGGGTTTTGTTTCTGATTTTCGGAGCTCTGAGAGACTGCGAGGACAGTGACAGTTACCTGTTACTCCATTTAATGCCGTGGGGTCAACTGTTTTTCTCTGACTAAAGCATACTGGATTTTTGATAATTTCATTTGTCTTCTGGGCATAAGCCCAAAGGAACTGAGTCCACTTGGCACTTTGTTTACTGCTTGCAAAGACTGAATGTTTCACAAGCTGGTGCACCCCTGTAGTTGTCACAGCTTTCTTAAAGGATTCCTTGGTTAGATCTCGGCACATTTCTGTGAGCTGGGGAGTACATGGTGTGTGACATCTTTTGGGTTTATGTTTCATGCAACAATCGCTCTGGAACCATTTGCAAGTAAAATGGGAAACATCAGATTCTGTGATGCCAGGAACACCCCACCAGAGACACAAGTGCAGCATCTAGCTAGTGTTTACCACCATCTCTGTTTTCACAGGCAAAGCTTTGAGTCAGTTCATGAAACTATATGGGCTAACAGATGGGCACCCTGTGCTTTTGTTTTCCATGTCTGTTCTCACCTGCTGCAGATTGGAGCTTCCTACGTGGATTCTGGTAGAGTGTGTACCAAAACAGGCAGTTGTCAGCTGAGTCAATCACTGCAGAGTAGACATTAAAGGTGATGAGGGAAGAGGTGTGTGACTTTAATATTTGTATCATCACCCCACCACCTTATTGCTCGCAAACTCATTCAGTTTGGCAGAGCAGGGGTCCGGTGCTGGAGTTTGCTACTCAGTACTGCTTCCTTTCGCTGTGTAGAGAGAGCCAGTGCTGATCGTTTCCCTGCGTGTGTCTAGAATTCTAGCATCCCTGCCTGAACCAGCAGGTAAGAGCTGCCTGTAACATTCCCTGCAGATCAGACCTTCCCCTCCCTACTGCTGTGAGCCTCAGCCACCTCGTAGGTGTGAGTGAGTAAATTGATGGTTGGATGTAAGCCTTATAGTGGGGAATCATTCTGGATGTATGCAGGGATGTCACTGAGAGAAATTTCTGACTGTGTTCTCAGTTTAAGCCTGTTCCTTTCAGAGCACACGGTTTAGATGTTCACCACTTCTGTCGTTTCTTACTTCGCTCTTCTAATCTGCTCCTCCCCTGGGCTGAAGGAACAAGCCTTCCTAGCCCTTCCAGGAATATGGCTGGGATGAATTCCATACAACAAGGAGTCCACTTGACTCATGAGCCCTGTGTGAACTGAAGGTGTTTGTAAAGGTAGAAATAAAGGGTACCAAGCACAGGGTCCTTTGAGGGCTCAGTGTAAACGTTGTGCCCCTACTTTGAGCACTGTGTGATGGGAGAAGCACTGAGTTTGGGTTTTGTTTTTTTTTTTTTTTTTCCCCTCTACAGATAATCTGTGCTTAGTCTTGCTGTAAGTTTTATAAGTCCAGAAGACTGATTGTTTTTGGAGGTGTTTTGGCGAGGCGCTCTGTGTGAGCTGTTAAGGAGTGAGAGTGAATGACAGGGGATTTCAGCCCGGGTGTTTGCTCAGCGCGCTGACTCTTCTCTGCCCAGTTTAAGGCATGATTAAAGCGTGGGTGTGCTGATTCACACCGTCTGCAGGACCAGCGCCAGAGTGTGGTCTGCTGAGTGATGGAGGGGGAATGAGACATCCGTCCTGGGTGGCTGAATTCTAGCTAATCTTAAGCATCTCTTTCAGAAAAATGTGAATAGCCTGAGCACGGAGGTTTGCATGGAGTGAATATATGAATACGGCGTCAGATGAATTTCAGCCCGGTTGGCAGTGCTTCAAAATTTAGCTAGCATTGGTCGTTTCAGGTTCTTGAATGTGAAATGACTTTCCATTCACACACGGCAGGAAAATCAATATTCTGATTGCCTTTTCCTGGGAAGTTGTAATGCAGGCAGACAGTATATCTGTAGTCCCGTGTCGCAATATACCGTCGGGCAGATGGGCAGCTGCCTGCGCTTCTTTGCCTCCTCTGCCACGGTGCTTTGAGAGGATAGGGAGGCCACGGTGGGGCACAGAGAATGGGAGGGTCCTGACCCTGATGTTGACTCCATGTGCTGCACAAACCCAGTGAGAAAGTGGGAGAGGTAGCCGCTGTTTCTGGCACAAAAAATAATGCAGGATGTGTTGAATACTCCATCCTATTCCAGCTGTGCACATGGGAAGTAAGTTCTCTGGTTTTTGTAGCTGGCAAACTTTTCCCTGGCTTATTCGCAGGCTACCCTTTGCCAGTCAGCTCAGTGCTTGGGCATGTTTCTGGCTAAATAGGTGTATCAAAAAAGGCTGTGAGTCCATTGTGATCATGGAAATGTTCTGCTTTGACAGTGTTTGGCAGAACTAAAACAGGATTTTAAGTTTCATGCTAGGCTTTCAAAGATGATGACAGATAACCAGAACCACTCTATGATTCTATGATTCTAAAAATCATGCTCAGTGGCTTTTACAAGTACTTGTAAGGAGAATGATGTGGCATCCGATTTAATGGTGCTCCTTTCTATGACATTGGCTTGACTCCTTTTTTTTTTGAGAAAAGCTGGGAAAGACAGATTCAAGAAATGCCAATTGGGTTTATTCATAAAATTATAGAATCATAGAATGGTCAGAGTTGGAAGGGACCATAAAGAACATCCAGTTCCAACCTCCCTGCCATGGGCAGGGACACCTCCCACCAGACCAGGTCCCTTAAAGCCCCATCCAGCCTGGCCTTAAACACTTCCAGGGATAGGGCATCCACGGCTTCTCCGGGCAACCTGTTCCAGTGTTTTTTTTGGG
>VXBW01002682.1:188371-217803 GCA_013400375.1 Thinocorus orbignyianus
TTTTTTGTGTGTGTGGTTTTTTTTTTTTTGTTTTTGTTTTTTTTTTTTTTGGTCTTTTTTTTTTTTCAATTTAATGTCATTATTTCAACAGATTGACTTTCTGTGGCCCGGGCGGTCGGCGGACGCGGGGCGATGCCGCCCCGTGGCCGCCAGAGGGCAGCAGGGGGCCGCCGAGCCGGTGAAAGCCGAGCCGGTCCCAGCCCATTTCCATGGTTTTCTCACCCAAAAGTGCTGCCTTCCCTCGCGGAGTGTTCACGCTGCGGTTCTGTGGTCGTTTTAACCTCTGAATTCAGTGTCTCAAATCACGAGTTTCGTTAAATACTCAGTGGTAAATTCCTTATGTTCTTTAAAGTCTTGCTGCCTCGTTTCCTTGCCTGAAAGGCTGGCACGAAACCGTAATAACCAACTTTGTACTCCTTTTCTAAACAAAAGGAAAAAAAATCATATTTATAAAAATAATGTAGACTGCAGTAAAATGGAATTCATATGTGATTATTTTTTTTCCCCCGGAAAATTCTTTCAATATAGAGAACCTTATTTTTGGAAACTGATGGTATCCTCTGCCATGTTGGCCAGAAGTCTGTTTGCCCCTGGTTTACAGAATGTACAGCTACTGATGGATGCTTATCTGGATAGACTTTATATTTATTGTGCTACCAGAGGCTTTGTGATCCCACTTAGCACATGTCGGTAACAGCCCACTCAAGTAGAGCTCAAAAATCGTTTGTTAAAACTTAGGTCCTACCTAGGTCATTCTTTCCTGAAAGAGAAGATCGTAGAATCTTAGAATGGTTAGAGTTGGAAGGGACCTTAAAGTTCATCAAGTTCCAACCTCCCTTCCATGGTCAGGGACACCTCCCACCAGACCAGGTTGCTCAAGGATAATGTTTTTTGCCCCACCTGGGTATGTCACAAATGAACTGAGAAAACAGAGAAAGTTTTAAAAAAGTCTTCTCCCAGGTGAATTCTTTTTTAACCCCTACAAATATTCCCTTTGGAAATGTGTTTGTAGGTCATAAAGCTACCTTAGTCTGTTTGGTTTGAGTGGTTGTGTGATGAAACATGGGATGAACGGGGATATTTGAACGTGAGGAAGCCACCAGAAAGTATCTTTTATTGTATGAACCAGAAATAGCCCATTATTTTATTTGACTTGTCTGATTTCTATTGCCACCTCTCAAGCTAAGGGGGTGGTGATCAGCAGGCAGAGGAGATGGAAGACCTGAGGCCAGAATTGTCTCTGACTGTGATTCTGCATCCTTTATTTCTTTAACAAAGTCCTTGTAGAGCCAGGCTTTCCAAATATGTATTCTTTTTTGAAGATCTAAAGATATATAGACTGCGAGCCATTTACTTCAAAACCTATAAAATCTATTCCTGTTCTGCAGGTGGGATAATACTGGCACAAAAGGCAGAATATGAAAAAAATGTGTACATCTTAATTCACCTCAAGGTTAGTGCAGTTTGAGAAGGGAAACAAATTTGTGGTTGTTATTACCTTTGGTTCTAAATGTTGTTTTTAGCAGGCACTTGGGGAAGCTTGAAACTGTTCCAGGATCTGGCTTGAGTAGGCAGAGCAGGCAGAAAGGGTCTGCCACTCCAGCATCTCCTGCATCTTCTAGGGGTGCAGGGAGGCAAATCACGTAGTGACAAAGTAGGAAAGTCAGGAAAGCTCGGGCAAACCCTAAGGGTGGCTACTGTTAGCCGAGCTCTTGACACCTGGAGTTGTACCCACAGACAGTTTGACATCCCTATGGGGATGAATGTAAGCCTGTGTAAGACAGGCTGAGAGAGCTGGGGTTGTTCAGCCTGGAGAAGAGAAGGCTCTGGGGAGACCCTATAGCAGCCTTCCAGTATCTGAAGGGAGCTACAGGAGAGCTGGAGAGGGACTCTTTGTCAGGAAGTATAGTGACAGGACAAGGGGTAACGGTTTTAAATTAGAAGAAGGGAGATTTAGATTAGATATTAGGAAGAAATTCTTTCCTGTGAGGGTGGTGAGACACTTGAACAGGTTTCCCAGAGAAGTTGTGGATGCCCCATCCCTGGAAGTGTTCAAGGCCAGGCTGGATGGGGCTTTGAGGGACCTGGTCTGGTGGGAGGTGTCCCTGCCCATGGCAGGGGGCTTGTAACTGGGTGTTTTTTATGGTCCCTTCCAACTCTAACCATTCCGTGACTCTATGTATTGTAGGCATGGCTACACGACTCACCGAAGCAGGGATTTATAGTATGTCACTGCTACTTGTGTAGCTAAAGCTATCTTGAGTTCTCTCCTTTTCCCTTTTTAGATCAAATATTAATTTTGGTTAAGAATTCGCACATAAGACTTGATGTGAATGTGCCTCTGTGCTCAATGTGCCATCCTTAAAGATCACACTTGTTCTTATTTCACCTTCCTCTCATAGTTTGCCTCTGCTGAGGCTTTACCATGACTGACATCCTCCTCTGGTAGAAAGGATAGGACCTCTCCTAGTCTTCCTTTGAACATTGTAGACAATTGCTAAAGACAGTTTTCAGCAAGTACTTTGTCTAGCTACACAGAAAACTAGTTCCAGGTTTCTGGAGCTGTCACACTGCTTGTTGGCATCAGGTTATTTTAATTCTCTTAGGCATTGTTTATGACAATGCTCCATTTCAGTTAATTTGCATCTTATCAGTGATATGAATGTTTTATGTTAGTGGAAAACCCATGCTTTGTGCTGGACACCTTCCAGAAGTTTCAGCTTTGTTTGCTGACTGTGTTTAGTGGGACAGCAGGTAGTTGGTGAGGATCTGTTTGCTTCAGGCTGCTCTAGCACTCCCCCAGGATGCTCAGATAACGCAGAAAACAGGCTGCATATTGCCTCCTGTGCCTCTCCCAGGGGTTCTTTGAGAGAGTAGAGGTGAGATGATGAGGCAGAGGGTAGATGAGGGCTCACATCCCTGTGAGCTGGGATGACCTGTAAGTTTTTAAATTGTCTGAAGAATTTGTAGATCCCAGGTTTGTCTGGTTCTGCATAAAAAGATGTGACAAAACTCACTCTGCATGTTTTTGCCTTAGAGCTTTTACTTGTCCTTGAGGCCTGAGATTGTGAGTAGAAAACAAGAAGGGGCAGACCCAGGCCAGATCTTCACATGAGGTAGACCTGCCCGTGTGGATTATTTCAATTAGCATATTCAGCATTTTCAAAATGTTTTCCTCTTTTTGTCTATCAGAAGCAGAGATATGAATTAAAATGGGTGCATGTTTGTTAGTGGTAACAACACAAAACATGCAGAAATATTTCACAGAATTATAGAATCACAGAATGGTTAGAGTTGGAAGGGACCTTAATGATCATCAAGTTCCAACTACCCTGACATGGGCAGGGACATCTCCCACTAGAGCAGGTTACTTTAAGGCACATGCCATTTCTTGCCATGTGCCTTAAAATTCAATACATTAAAAAAAAAAATCTGCCAGTATGATTTTTCTCAATATTTTATTGGCCTTATTCATAGAATGACTGCCCCCCTCGAATAGGAATGAGCCTGTGTTTCTAATTGCCCATTGTCACATCTCCACCTCTCTGCTTTTCATACTTCTGGTAAGATTATAAAACCTTGGTAGGAAATAAAAAAAAAAAAAGCATTTTAATACTGCGATATGCATGTGGTTCCACAAATGAAAGTAGGGGGTGCTCTGGATGTGGATGATGGTTCGAACTTGTGATTTTTAGCTCTTGGTTTGATTTGTGTCCAGAGCTGTTGGAACTTACACACGGCACGTCGGGCTGCTCGCACGCTGAAATTCAGTCTCATGCCTGTGCTGCTACAACTGACATCTGTTTGGGTAACCCGCAGCCAATGTTCCCCATGAGTTCCTGTAATTGCTGCTGGCAACTGACACAGCCAGATTATGTCTAGGAGTAGATGTTCCTGCTGATTTCAATTTAGGCAAGGCATGAATCCATAAACAAGAAGCCACAAATGGCTGGAAGGAGTCGGGTCACTGATGTCTGCCACGGAGCAGTCAGGAATGGGTATTCAATCAAAGTGTGAAACAGAAGCAGGAGCCTCTGAAGTTTGCATCGCTCCAAGCTCTTCACCTACCCCTCAGGTTCCAAAGCCAGGAGAAGATTACAGCAAAGGCATCATTTTCTACCTCAGGGATAAAGTGGTAGGAATCGTGTTGTGGAACATCTTCAGCAGGATGCCCACTGCTCGGAAGGTTAGTGCAGCATTAGTTTGCGGAATGGTGCTGCCTTAGATTGGGGATTTTTCTTGTGGAAAAATCAATCCACCAGTTTAAAATGAGGATAACTCAGTGCAGATGCCGCATCTGGAGCAGAGCTGTGCTATATCCACAGGCAGCCCTGTCTCGGGGGAAATGTCTCAGGAGAGGTCCTTCTGCTTTTCTCTGTGTTTGCTCAAAATTCTTACAGAAACAACTGGAATCAGTTGTTTATTCTTCAAGCCTTGCCTCCACATGGCTGAAATTCCAGGTCTGTGATAGGTACAGGCAAGTATCACACGTGACTGAGCATTGGAGTGAAGAATCCTATTTTTGCGCTACTTTGTCTAAGGTACAAGTCTCTAAAACAGTCTTAAACATCTGTTGTCCTAGATGCACAGCCACAAAAAGTCAGGGCTAGAAGCAGCCTTGAGTAGGGATTTAGTCTGTCTTCACCCCCTATAGTCTGTCTCCATCCTCTGAGGTAAGAGCAGCTGCACTTAGGTTATTTATTTAATGTTTTTTGAGAATTTTGGTAGTTTAAAGTATAAACACTTTCCCACATGATCTGGCCCAAAATGAGCGATATTAATGTTGAAAGTTCCCCTTGGTATCTAATCTGAACCTTTCCTGATGCAGCTTAAACCTGTTCCTCCTTCTATCCCTGTAAGAGAGAGATCCTTCCCTTCCTTCCTCACATTCAGGGAGCCTCTCACTCTCATTTTCCAAAAGCCAGATGGGGGAGTTGAAGCCCCTCACAGCTGCTCCTCCGAGGCAGTGCTCAGAGATCAGCTTGTTTCCTCAGAGCTGAAAGGAGTCACTTTCTGAGTACACTTCTTGTCGTTGGCTGTCCCAAGACATGAGGGACAGGAACAGGGAGGTTGGGTTTGACTCCAGCCATTCCTGTCACCAGAAGAGGCTGCGTTTCAGGCTTCCCTGTAACTGTGGCTGCAGTAAGTGCTGGTGCCACAGTGGGGACAGGTCCAGGTGATGGGTTGTCACCAGCTCCAGAATGGGTCTAAGGAATCCCTTCTGCTGCCGGTGCCCACAGAGAGTCTGGCAGCAGTGGCTGTTTCTGCTCTGGACAGGTTTAACACCTCCTTCCTCCCTCCAGATCATCAAGGATGGGGAGGAGCATGAGAATCTCAATGAAGTCATGAAACTTTTCAACATCCGTGAGGACTGAGCTCCTGAGGTCCTTTCCAACCATGATGATTCTGTATGCACAAGAAGAGAGTACTGAGAACAAATCACACAGACATTTTTGGCATACAAGTGACTGCTCTTCCCTAACGATGGTCTTCTCTATTCATTCTGGGGATATATCAAATGTTCTTTGACTAAGAATAACTGACAGTGGCCTCTGTTCTTTCAGCTGCTTCCAGTTCAAAAACAAATGGTACCTAAATTCCTTTCCCCATCATAAAACGTTCTGCTGGGCCAGATGGACCTTTGGTTTCACCCAGCAGTACAGATGCTCTTGTATTCTTACAAAAAAAGAAAGTAAAATTTGCTGGCTTGCAGACTTATCTACAGAGGGGAAGCATTCCTGATGCAGCAGAAGCCAGCTGAGAAGAACATGCTGTCGGTTAATGCTGTGGAAAAACAGTGTGAGCTGGAAATATAAAGAAAAGGTAAGAGACCCTAAGAGAAAAGTGATGATAGGCTTGTGGGAGTTAGCCACTGGAGAGAAGAAGTGATATGGAGAAGAAGAATAGTTGTGCTGCTTCCAGAATGGACAACTTATCATGTATGGCTGGGTGTCACCTCTGTGCGTAATAGTCCAAATTAAGTTTGTGCCAGTGTTTAGGTTGGTGGACTCATAGGTTTTCAGTCACACACATGAATTTACTTTGCTAAGCCTTTTATCTGTACAAGTTTCATTGTCCTGACTGTACTACCCCACCTCACCTAGCGAACTTCCCCAAGTGAGGTTGCCTGGCCTCCTTTTCTTCTAGTTCATCCTTCTGTTTCCTCATCAAAGCCCAAATGTAGTGGTTTCCTTTCCTTCCCAGTTCCCAGTTCAGTGCCTCCTAGCTCCACCTCTCCACTGATTTGTAGGACGGCTGGCCTGTGTGACCGTAGTGGTTCCTGGGGCAATGGATATACACAAGAAGCTATCAATGTCTTTCACTTCAGTGGTAGGGACTCTTGCCCAGCCCGTTACCTCTGAATCTGGTACTCTTCACTTGAGTCCCAACTTCTGACACCCTGGTAAGCAGTGTATTTAGGGCAAGGAGCAACTAAACAGTTACGTATTTCACCACGTAGTCCTCAAGGTTGTTCTGAAAGGCAGGACACTCGCTTGGAGAGACACTCGCTTGGGAGACCCCAAACCTCTGGCTTGGAAATACCTCTGATGATCCTTCAGTGCAGAAGATCCCAAAGAAATATTATTCTGTGCTATGTAAGTCTGAAGTTTTAATTCAGATTCAGAAATTCTGATTCAGACAAAGGCTTGGCAAAGCGTTTGTAATCCACATTTCTTTGCCTACATTTTGAATTTTTCCATGTTGCTTATATGGAAACAAGCAGAAGAACTGAGGAATGGTTGTTACTGGTTTTTGCTTTGTTTTATTCACCCCCTTGGGCCTAATTACTGTTATCTGGGAAAAATGTGCATTTTCCTTTGTTGTGAATAATTTATAGAAATTGCTTGTGCCATGTCATTTATTTTTTTTTTTGATTTCCTAATTCTGGCAGTTGTTGACCTGAAAGATATTCCATAAAACGTTTTGGCTATTGTGGAGTCTTACAGTCGTCAGCTGCTGTTTCCTGGCAGTTGCGTGAAAGAAGCCTTTTGACAGTTTCTTCTCCTTTTTCTTCCACTTACACTCTTTGCCTCTTCCTTTCTATCTCCAGCTAGTAAGCTTCTATATCATGCAATATGTATCACACCAAAGACGTTTTATTAACCATCTGAGGATACAGGGTATTTTTTTTACAACTGAGACACCCCCATTGTAGTTTTAGGAGTTTGAAAACATCAGGGAGCACATGGCTTTTGCATAGATGAGGAAAACATTCTTTGGCATCAGATGTGCAACCTACTACACTGTCAAGAACTAGGATTAAAAGGTTTGCCCTGCCATCTGTCAGGCTG
Organism: Thinocorus orbignyianus; assembly: GCA_013400375.1. Lineage (NCBI taxonomy): Eukaryota > Metazoa > Chordata > Aves > Ciconiiformes > Thinocoridae > Thinocorus > Thinocorus orbignyianus. The sequence continues at coordinate 195,664 of VXBW01002682.1, forward strand.
TCATTTTCAATAAATGCTATGTCACGGAGATGTTATTATGGCACAGACATTGCCTAAAAATGGGATGCACACACCCTAGGAGAATATATCTGAAGTTAAAAAAAAAAAAAAAAAAAAAGAAGGGTTAAAAAAGTATGCAGTATTTAAACAAGAGTAAGTTTTTTGGGTTTTTTTTGTTTGTTTTTTTTCACAGTTTGTGACAGAAAAAAATGACCAGAACCTGAAAACTTCTGTGGAAATCACATACTGGACAATGAGAAACTCACTCTCTTCTTGGCCCAGGTGTGTGTCGTAGACATGATACGTGAGAGTCATGAAAGACTATCAGTGTATTGATGCAGGTTTTGGCTTTTTGTCTGTGTAGATAGATATGCGCCTCTATCTGTGAAGGCCACAGTCCGGTGAAAACTGGCACCTAATCATACATTGCTCTTCCTGCTGTTTTACAGGTAGGAGGAGAAAGGTGTTCCAGATACTCCTGTCCCTGGAGGGTTATTTCTTACTGGAGTTTAGTGAGACTTCTTGAAGCTACAGGCCAGTTTAGACGAGTGTTTCTTGGCCATGTATTTGAGATGCAGCAGAAATTCCAAGAGAAGATCTGACCTTTAATTGATGAAGTGTTATCTCTGGGAAATGGTAAAATCACCGCAAAGGAAATTACAGCAGCTGCTGTGGGTGGTTCCCCTCAAACACATGTAGACATAAGTGGTCCATAGAAGGCAGCTCAGGCTTTTCACCAAGGTTGGAGCTGCAGTGGCTGAATCCCTCTGTCTCCCAGTAAAACACATGTTGAGTAATATCCTATGCTCCTTTTTGCAGCTGAGTAAGATTATACTACTTCCATCACAGATGATAACTTTGTGGTGAGTCTCAAAAGTGGTCAGTTGGGCCTTTTTTGTATGTGTTATATGCCAGTTGAGAGTCCATGAGCGATGCAAGGTGCACAGACGGATGTGTAGCCCACAAACTGGACATTTAGGAGGTTTAGCTTCTGAATGGTGGCTTTCTGGCTTGCAAACAGCTCCAGCCAGAAAACAAACACCAGGACATTAGAAAGCTGTGTTCTGTGATTCTCAAGAACTGAGGAAAGAATGACAGAGATTTTCTGGCTTATTCTTGTGAACGTAGGTGTCTGCATTCTCCCTAAATGCTTTTTTTGTCTGCAAATTTTCACTTGAACTTTTTTTGCTAACTCAGTGTATGAGAGCACTTCTTTAAGAAGTGCTTTTTTAGTCCACTGTTTTCTGCTTGCCAGTGCTGGCTTACGTAACTCACAGTATGATAAGGATCCCTTCAGACAACAGCAACCCAACCATGAAATCAAGATCTTTTGATCATGCTTCAAGGAAGCGCTTGTTTTTCTTCTTTTGCCATTGCATTGTGCTGTCCTTTCTCTTCTGGTGTCACTGAAGCTATGCAGTCATAAGTGCAGTTGCATAATATATAAGATAAAACACTCATATAGTTATTAATAAAATAGCTAAATTGTTGACCATTCTGCTGCTGTCTCTGTCACTTACCTTGTGTTCCATGCCAGGAACAAATTTAGACCACTTGGAGCTAAATGAGGCATTCTGGAAAATGTGGTCGTAGGTCTTTGTGCCAAAAAATGCAGTGGACTGTGTATCACGCTGCAGGGGAGCAACAAGAGGAAAGGTACCTGCCGGTACCTCCAGGTGCAAAACACAGATCAAGGTTGCCCGCTTGAGTTTTTGGTCAGGAGGAAAAATTGCGGTACATGTTGTTTTATTAATGAATACAGATGAAATAGTTTTGGGTGTTCAGTTTTACTGCCAGGAAATAATCCAGGGCATGAATAGACCATAGACCTATGTGGAATCACAAAGTCATTGAAAAATATTGGACTGAGAGGAACCTTAAGGGACCATCTAGTCCGCTACTCAGCTTCAGGTGTAGCCATATCTTTCCAGACTGTTTCTTGTCTAGCCTTTTTTTTAAAACCTTCTCTGATGGATATTTCATAGTCCCCTCCCGTGCTCAATTATCCTTGCTATTGTAATGTCTGTTCTAATGTCTAACCTAAATTTCCACTTTCTGTAATTTGATGCAATTACGTTTGCTCCTTACAGAAAGGTCATGGCAGCAAGGAATCTCTTTGTCATTGCAGAAGTCTTTCCTCTGCTTGAAGACCATTGTGATGTTTCTTCTCAGTTTCCTCTTAGCCAAAACACCCTGGGTCTTTCAGTCTTGATGATAAGATCTTTTTCTCCTTGCTCCTGTGTAAGAGAAGAAAGACAGCTTGCTTTTCCCATTTCTCTGGCTAGCTGCATGTTGAGAATATTAAGCATGTGTCACCTTTTCTGATCAATGACCATTTGGTACAACTTTCTGAGTGGACTTGAGACCCATCTAACCAAGACAGGAGGCAGAAACTGTTCCAAAATAGTAGTAAAAGAAAGTAGGAGATACAAGCTTTGAATGTACGGTTTAGTTTAATGCCTGAGAAGGAGTCATGTGTGAAGTAAAAAGAAGTGCATGGGATTATCCAGAGAGAGTTAATTTCTGCCTTAGCACTAAAATGGCTCTCTCTCGCAGCCCTCTCCTGTCTTATGTGGGGTTTTTTTTAAGAACCATTCTGGTTCTTGCAACTTTTTTGCAAGAGAGTTACGGTTAAAGTACGAAACGTTACAGCCATAAGAAGGTACTTGCAAATCTGTTATAAAGAATAAGAGAAATATACTGCTCTTGACCTTCTGCTGAAAAACCGTGATGTTTTTTCTTCCTCTCAAACTGAAGAGTTAATAAAGGTGTGTCAGAAAGACAACAAAGCCAGAGCAGGAGGGATGGAAGGGAAAGAAACCTCAGTGTCGCTTCCTGCCACGAAGAATTTTTCACAATTGCCAAATAGATAGCACAGTGGTTTTTCTAACCTTTGTAACTGTGAGCATCAGTGCAAGTGTCTTTAAGTTTGATCATTCAATGCCTTTCAATTTCTCTAATTTTGGTGAAAGCACAGAATAGAAGGAAATTATTCAGGATAGCTACAAAGCTCGGGAAAGTAATGGGTGATGCTCAGATAAGATGAAATCACTCAGCTGCACCGGCAGAAGGGAAGTAAAACCCATTTCCAGGTCTTTCCACTTCACCAGCACTGAAGATGAAGATGATAATGATTGAGTACCAAAAAGATGGGGTGAGTGTTTTATTTCTACAGGGATATATATGAAAGAGTGCCTTTTCATCAACTGTGCCCCTCTGAAGCAGAGGTAGCTGAGGTTTCTTATAGAAGCCTTTGCTAACAGAAACTGCGTTGAAATAAGTTTGGGATCTATTTAGAAAAAAAAAAAAATGTTTATTTCCAGTATATAAATATATATAAATAATCAAAAACTGTAAATGTGGATTGCTCACAGGTACCAGAGTACTGGTCAGGGATTTGTTCTAAAGTGCAAAATCCACAGACAATTGTCAAAAATGATGTCATATATACCAATTTATCCTAGAAGTAGTCTACCAATCCTTTGCACTTGGCTTGCCTAGCTAAATAAATAAGTTGAAGAATTAACTCTTTTGAGATTTAGGGGTGATGGATGCATGCAAGCTGCACTGGATGAAACTTGTGTTCCTTCTGCCTTACGTAATTCAACTGGTGCATCTAGTGGCGTCCATTCTGCTTAAAAATAATCCAAAAAATCCAATATTTAAAGTAAGAGGGGTGATTGAACAGTTGACAGTGTATCACAGAGGGTGCCTATATGTTAGGCAGTGAAGGGAGTGCTCAGTTTCATGACATCTAGCAGTATGTGACATGATAGGCAGATTTCTCAGAAAAGGAAAGAAAGGCTTCACTCTTGTCCACCTTTCCACTACCAGAGTTGTTCCAAAGCTAAGACAAGATTCACTAATATGTCAAGGACTTTATTCACATCCTTGTTTTGGTTCAAAAGGTCAAAGTTCTGGCTGATCATTGAGCTAGCATCACCATCAACTTACACTCCATTGAAATAGTTTATCAGTCACTTTACTGCAAGTCAGAACCATTGAATAAGTAACTGAACAACACTAAAGCCTAATTCTGTGATCTGATTAGCAACCAGAAATCTTTATTTGGGAGCTGTTTTTGTTACATTTCTACCGACAAGAAGCCCTGAAAGAAACAAACAAAACAAAGTAAATTCAAAGCTCCTGAGGTCAGGGGAAGATTCAGCACTGGTGTCATTGCTTCTGGATACGGGATCGTGCTGATGTGTTGAACAGAGACTTCTGCAGGAATGGCTTTAGGATTGATCTTCCACTCTGTGGTAGTGACTCAGTGGCAGGTTCTGACTGGAAGGAATCCAATCTGAGTGCATCACTGGGGCACAAAAGCACACACCGGTTGGCTGCCGGTGTCAACAAAATTGTGTCTGAAAAGAATCACACTGCATGGTGTATCCCCTATGCAGATACCAGGGTAATCCAGGGTAAACCACCATATCTAAGGGACTTGACCTACCTTGAATCCTGCTAGGTGAATATCTCTGATGTGTAGGAGCTTAGTAATACACTCTTCTCGGCATTTTAAATGCTAATTTTTGTTTTCAAAACCTTAAATAAGAACCAAACAATGCCAGTGTATGCCAGCAGCTTTATTCTTAGTGTCTAATGAAATCCAATTGTGACCTTACAATAGGAACTGAGAGCACTGCACTAAATGAACTTCTAGTTCGATATGCATCTGTCCTACCATTATGCTAATGAAGTTCCTGGAATGGTGCAAGAATGAAAAATACATTACAAAGTACCACATGTACTGAAGTATTAATTATTTAGAAACATGCAAGATGAAGACATCCCACCAGGGTGAGAGCAAAACTGAAGAATGGAATAATACATAATGTGGAAGGTGGTTTAAAAAAGGGCAGGGAAGAGAACAAAGAAACAAGTGGGACTAGGGATGTAGGAAACAGCTTTGAAAGTCTGGCCCCAGTGCAACACCTCCATAACAGGAGCATTTTAGAGAGATTGAAAGGGTAGCAAGATAAGACCTCAGAAAATTTCAGAGAAAGAGAATGAAGTGATTGAGTCAAGAGATAATCTGATGATTTTATTTTTATTTTATTTTTTAACTTATGGGGACTGCATACAAGTGAGATGCTAAGAAAAGTGTTGTATGGCTGCTGTTATGCCTTCCCATCCTGTTCTTCAGCGATGTCTATTGCTAAATTATAGTTCAGTTAGCACTGAGAAGCACTGTGCGGACTCACACCCCTCTCCCTGCAGTCATTCAGTTTAAATCTCAACTTCAGGCCTTAATAACTAGCTCTCACCTGCTACAGTGAGCATTCTGTAGCTCCCATTGCATATTACTTGATTTGAGGCTTCAGAACAAAATGATTCATGCAATTACTGGGATTCTTCCTCGGTAGTCTTCATGGACTTTCTGGCACTTGTACGATGTATATGTCTAAGCCAGACACCTGAGTTCATGTCCCAGTTAGGCATTTCTACCTTGCGTCATCACATTCTGGGGAAGTGTACTGAAGACTAATATTTTGCATTATGAAATACCTTTTGAGAGCAGCTTACTATGTAATGAGGTCTTTTAGGGTTACTGCCACATGAAGCTCATGCTTTCACAACGTGTGGTAAGCACTGCCACATCCAGAACTTTGCTTTCCAAATCGTGGTCTGGGCTTGCCTGAAAATAATGGCCTGTAAACAGTTAATGTTGGGGATGAAGATGGCTGGGAACTGTTAATTGAAGGTTAGACACAACATGCATATTCTATGGGTGAAGGAGAGAATTGTGTTACATAATCAGAAAGAATCTACACTACTAGGCATAGATGCTAACAAGCAGCTGTATCCTCCCCACTTGGGGTGTGTACAGGGACGACTCTGCACCAATATATATTGCTAATGCTGACCATTAGCAAGGAAAAAGTGCATTATAGTGGTTTTTACAGGATTGTTCTGTGCAATCCCATGGTACCCACAGTGCAATAAATAGAAGATATTCACAGGCTTTTGGGAAAAAAACATCATTCTGCTACATGAATATATGTATTTATGTCTCAAAATAGGAAGTGTTCAATGTTTGATTAGTTCTGTGGCTTTAGTTCTTGCATGTTGAATTTGTTTCAGGGTTTTTTTCCTTCATTTTGTACAGCTCTTGGCCACAGTAATCCACCATGCTATCTTCACATGTAGAGGTGGGTAATATTACAGTTAAAAAGTAGTGATTTCTTTAGTAATATTTTTCTTACTTCTTCACCTAGTGCCATCTGTAAGCTGTGCTACTAGCTCCCCTTGGAGATCTTATTTGCATGCCCAACTGCTTTTTGAAATGTAATTTACAGGGTTCAGTGAGCGTCTGACACACATCTACAGAGACATAATAAAAACCTATGAATATAGATTACAGTTTTATCCATTATTTGTGTCTGACGCAGTTTTTTTCAATGTTACAAAAGTGTGAAAGAAACTGTAGATCCATGTTAGGACTCTTTTGGTGACCAACCTAGTTTAAGAAGTTCCAAAACCTTCCCTGTAATCACTTCTGAGATGTTATCAGTATACTTCATTGGGCTGATTCAACTGCTGGTGTGTACCCAGGCTACCAAACAATCAATTTAAAAAGGAAAAAAACCACAAACCAATACAGAACTCCTTCTTCCTGGTTCCTCCAACCTGTTTTATTTGGCTCTTTTAGCTGATTTCATTAGCGGTACTGCCACAGAATCATTCCCATAGGAAACACAAAATTTGCTACCAAAGTCAGGAACAAGTGATGGAGATGAAAGATTTTACCCTGGTTCTACTGCTGAGAAAATATTAACATCAAGCTTAAGTTTTGAGGTGAAAATTGTCCTTAGGAGACAAGATTTTAGCCAGACATTTGTTATGTCTTTGCTTCAGAAAACAATTCTAGTGCATCACAGAGATGGGTCTGAGTCTGAATTATTAAAAGTAAAGGAAAAAAATAACCAGGTCTTAGTGTAGCCATTACCCTCTGTGGAAATACTGAGTTGTGGTCAGCTTTATGTTCTGTTTTTTTAAGGATATTGAATTGCTAAGCCCTAGTTTGACCTATGGTTACAATTTTCAGGATAAACTGTCATCCTGACTCTCACTATTTATGGTTTACAGGAAAGCCTGTATTTCAAGTCTTAAGGCATGCCAGCAAAGTACTTAAAAGCCAATAAATCTATGGTAAACTTGCTGTTGTGCTTAAACAGGTGATTTGAGTTAGTACAGCTGTCTTTCATTGCAAGGCAAATTAATTCCAAGCACCTGTGCCTTGAAATCCCGTAAGTGGGGGAACAGCTATATGTGTGGTAGTTGGTTATGAGTAGTAGCTTGTGCTTATGAACATTTAGTTCCTCAGATGATTGAGAAAGACTGAAAGAGGAGGATACACAGCATGTGCTGGAAGTAAGAAAAACATCTATATCTTTTGAAATAATAATGGTTTTGTGGGCGTTTGTTTCTGAGTACAGTCAAGGGCTATGAGACAGCAAATGCTCAAGATTATGCTGCCTGTAGTAAATGTCTTAATTTTGTATTAATTTTTAGTATTAAATATTGAATTTTCCTTTTTTTTTTTGTCTTTTCTTCCCAAATAATTGTGTTTGTAAACTGATAGGAAGGGGCTAAGAGCCAGTACTGCAGGTAAAAAGACCCACAAAAGCCCCACAGAACCCAAACAAAATGTATTTTGATCCTATGGAAGGAGAAGATAAGGAGACTAAAAGTACTGTAGTAATAAATTATTCTACCACCACTGCTGTTGGGGATGAAGGGAGAGTCTGCCTTGAGGAAACAGTAATGGGAAGTTTTAAATCTTTGGAAGTTAACTAGATTGATGGGAGGGAGCCCCAAGTAAACGTAAGTGTGAAGTACCTGGATTTACTTGCAGTATTCTGTGCTGGTTTGAAACTAGAGCCCTGAATAATGTCGTCTGAGACTAGGTTAAGACAGGCAAGACTAGAACAGTTCAAAATGAGTCTGGAAAAATTGTGTATCCCAACAAATTTTGTCGAAGAGATACACAGACACCCAGAGCCAGAAAGAGTACCCCGACCTGCCAGGCATCATACAGGTTGCTTTGTAATCCCCCCTGCAAACCACCGCTCACAGGAGGCAGGGCTGCTTTCCCGCAGTGGGGTGATGGGTTCTGCATTTGCCCTGGGCATAAAGGAGCTTTAAAAGCAGCTGTAGACATGCTGCTAATGCAAACCTCATGGACCTACCTACTGTATAAATTACTGAATGTGGATTTCTTGTCCTATGTGTTTCTTGGTGTAATGTGATTTGCCTCGCTGAACAAACTAGAAGAAATAAGGAATCCTTTTTCCCTAAAAACAAAAATAAGTGAAAAATAGTAATAGCTCTCGCTTTGCTTTTTCCATCTCCCATTTCCCATAGGAGCTGCTGCGTGGTCTTCTGCTTTTCTCAGTCTAATCATAAGTTTCCCCCTCGCACTTTCAGAATGAAAAGTTATTCAATTTTGCTTTTCCCACTGCTTTTGTGAGCACAACATCCTACGTCCTTGCAGCAGTAATTTTAGGAAATAATTTGATGTTGTCAATTTCTTATCTTTTTGGGGAGGCCTTAGCAAAGAACCGTGATTTGGAAGAAAATCACAGAATACCATGAATAAAATTTCTCATGTGTTTCTGAGGGAAAAAGAGTGCTGAGCAAGGAACAGCCTCCCGTGAAAGCTGCTGTCATAGTTGGGGAAGTAGCAGAGAGATGTCTATAGGTGATCTTCTTCTGCTGTGTGTGGCTGGCACAGTAGGTGTGGGGACATTCTGAGGTGGGGGCTGATACATGGACGTAGACATGAGTCCAGACCTGATGGGGAGCTAGGAGGAGCTGCAGTGGGGTGGTCCTAATGCTGTCCTCTCTACTGAAAGTCTCCTGGGGCTGGGCTTGTTTTGGGCAGCAGATGTTTACCTGTCTTCCACCTGGGACAGGAGCAGCAAGAGGGGACTTGGCAACAGTTGCAGCTGAGAGGTAGCAGCTGCTAGCATGGAGGGTTGATACACAATCCAAAGGGTCATTCAGGTCCAGTCTCAGCTGCCAGGTTCAGATTATTTTTAAATGTGTAGACACACAAACACAGTATTCACTCAAAGAGAAGAGCTTATAAAACCAGAAGAGGCTGTGAAGAAGGCAGTAGGGAGACCAACAAGAGGGATAAAACAGAGAAAACAACAAATGTACAGAGTGAAAGAGTTCTTTTAACAAATTCACGGTCAGGGACAAATCAGTTGTTTTCAGATTATGTGCCTAGAAGTTCTATTAGAGGTGGCAGATCAAGGTATACTGACTGTGTAAAACAAAGTAAAAAAACCATTAAATTTGGAACATTTGTATTTTAGTTAGGAATTGCTCAAGGAGGAAGGTTTGTCACACAGTTCAACAGGTTTGTCAGACAGTTGTGTCACAGTTTAATAAATGTATAAAGAAAAAATATTTATTTATTTATGGCTATAACAGATCTTTTAAATCTGAGCAGACATGTTATTAAGGAGGGTCTGGACCTGTCAGAAATTGGAAGAGAAAGAGATCAGATCACTTACAGATGATACAATCTCTTCACTTACAAAAATCAGGCAAAATCTGTGAAGGCAGGAGCATCAAAGAATTCATGAAACGTGGGTTAGAACCTTAGCAGATGAACATAAATTGGCACTTTTGGAGCTGAGTGGAACAATGAGAATCTGACCTGTGCCACCGAGGCAAGAAAGCTGCAAGAGAGAATGGGAGTCTGCTGTCCGGCACTGTGTAACTTTCAGAATCCCTGGGAGTTGAGCATTGCTTTATACTTTTGCTTTTGGGCATCAGCTAACACAGATTAATTTTGGAACGTACTCGATTAAGCAATCTCTAGGTTTATCTATAGATTATCCTTAATAGTAGTGGATGGCCCTAGCCATCTTGTAACTGCTGGCTCTGATGACTTGTACAGACTTTCTCTAGCCTTGGTAAGCATGTGTACGCTCAACTTATTATTATCACCACAAAGAAATACTTTAGCAACTGGATACCCTTATATGGCTTCTTTTTTTTTAATGCTAAGCTGGTTTATTTTTTTCTTAAACTCATACATTGTCTACACCACTGCAGAGATCAGTTGTACATGAACAATCCAGAATTATAGTTTAAGTGTTTAGAAGTGACATACAGACTGTCTAGAAGGAGGCAGTATACCTTTCCTCGGTCTTTCAGTGCCAATATTTTTATTGTCATTCAAAGTCCAGCAATGTGTGCCTTAAATTTAGCTGATAAATCTGCTGCAGTCTGTGAAATAAGAAATGACTGCGCCCATTAGAGGCTTTGAAAAATGAAGTATTTCATTTGGGGGCCATTAGATTTCAAGGCCACTGATCCACTTACTGGATTTTCAATTTAACAGATTTGATTTATCCAGATGGAATTATCAAGTATTGTTTTTTATGTTGACAACCTAAATAAATGATGTGGCATGGCACAATTCACCTAGCAATGGCAACAACTAAGTAAAGTTGATGCTGTCTCATATGTAGTGCTTGGAAGAGATGCCCACAATGCCTGTTTCTGACAGCTGGCTAGACAAAAGGAGACAGTAGTCAGTTGGCAACATTTAGAAATTGTTTGATAGACAGTGGATTGTAAGGACTTGGTCTCTGTTAGAGCAAGAGGGCTTGGAGGTTATCCCTGCTATCAAATTACCGCAGAGTTTAAAAAAGCTTCCTCCAGCAAATCGTTTAGCCTTTCCACACAACAAAAAAGAGATTGGTGAGGAAGCAGAAGGAGGTTTATTTGCACTATATCTAACCCTATTAAGATGTATTCAGATTACTAAATTCTCAAGATCCCTGTAAAGGACAAACCATCGCAAAAACCTTGCACTCTTCCTGTGTTTGGAAGCATTACATTTTAAATGAGGTAGGCTCTACTGCTTTTTCCTAAATCACAGATGAAAATAATACACAGCTTGGTGCCCAGTGTCCTTCGCTAAATTCCACTTGGGTACACAAATCGAGATTCATTTGAATGACCTTGTTAATTTTATTTAAAAAAAAATCAGCCAAACAACCAAAATCCCAGACCCCAAAGCTCACATTTTGACATGAATAATTAAATGGTTTGGCTTAAATCAAAAGTTACAGATTTTTGTGACCTTTCTCTGGAACCATAAAGGGAGAGTTTGCCCAAGATCATTAGTGTTAGTAGGTCCATGTAGTGTTTATCTGTCTTTATTTCAGTGGTTGCTGGGCTCAGGTGTGAGCCTGACAGTCCTAGGCTCTTCAGCCTACCTTGCCAGTATCGGAGATCCAGCAGTCTGGAAAAAGGCGGGGGATGAGCAGGGGGTAATACTGGCGTCTTGGGAAAGTAGATTGTAGCCCCTACTGGGATTCCAGTCCTGACCAGAACCCTCAATGCAAAGTGGGAACATTTTCCTTCCTAGTCCTATTAGAATATTTGATACACTGGAGAAAAAAAAACCCAAACAACCAAACCAAACCAAAACAAAAAAAAAGCCACCAGAAAATGTCTTTTGTCACTAAGGCTGGTTTTGTGTTGCATAAATAGTTTTAAACTAGGATTGCAGCTGAGCTGGTGAGCCTAATGCCTCAGTCTTGTAGGATGGCTGAAGAACTGGAAACACGTCAGCTCAGGGTCATCCTCACCTGATTTTATTCCACATAGGTGTGTCCTTAATTGTGCTGTCAAGGGCAGAGCATTCACAAGTTCCTCTCACAGTCACGTCCAACAGGGAAAACTGGTACCACCTCTCCTGAGTATGTGTCTGAATGGAGGTAACACGGGTCGTGTAGCTCTGCCCTTGAAAAGACACACTGCAACCTGCTCTCAGAAGATGATTTGGGCATACAGAACCTTGCTACTGACTAAAGCTGGGACCAGCTTTCTGTGTCTTAATTGTCTTCTCACAAACTAATTGGAGGGAAAAAAAAGGAGCAACTGCACATGATGGTGGCACTGCTAATTCATGTCTACAGAAAAAGGTTAGAGAAAAACTAAGGAGTCCCCATTTAACAGGCTCTGAGGGTACCAGAGAAATCTGGAGGCAAAGGCAATTTCAGATTATGAAAGAGACGGGTCAGCATCTGGAAGTCACAGCAGCGTTGTTTGTTTAAGAATTTATAACATACCTCAACTCCTTGAGAACTTTTCTGCAGCCAAGGACAGTTCACAATGCTGACATATCTTTTAGGACTGAGGAATGAACTGCATAATCATACTTGTTCTCAGAGATGGAAAATGTTCTGAAGGAGCCAAATAAACATTTGACAGAAATGTGGGTTTTCCTGGAAAGGAATAACAGTTTCAGCCTAAAGACTACTTTAGGTCTTAGTGTTGCCAAAACAAACAAAAATTCTGAAAATGCTGAAACTTCTGAGTAGATCAGGTAGACAGACATTCCAATCCTCACTGTATGGCAAGTGATTTCAGCATATGGAAATGTCATCATCAGATGACAGCCTCAAATGCCAACCTGCTTCTTCCTTCAGAAGCCATCAGTTCTAAATAATTAACAAAATGTTCCAGCAGACTGTGAAGTGTAAAACTACCTGGATGCACCATTTCTTTGAGCTCTGACATGTGGCCGTTTTGATTACAATGAGGAAAACAGATCTATGAAGTTTCCATGTAGCTTGGATGACATGTAGAGCTCGTTGCTGGACTGATCACTGCCTTTTGAAATATCCATCATCTTCTCTCCATATGTCTTCAGACAGCCATCTGTCAAGGAGGCTGGTGTCAACAAATTCAAGAAAGATGGTATAATAACCACTTTCCAAATGTAGCTGCAGCTTTGAGGGTGGCATTACCGAGGAACTGGGCAAAAGATCTTGCTCTGTCTGATGCTGCGGTGGTGCCTTCAACGCTGAAACTGATTTAATAACAATAAAGCAGAGGTCAAATATATCTTTTGCAAGGCTGCCTTAATATTATGCTCAAGACTATACTCTTCACCGCTCCATTAAAAATCCATGAGGAGAAATGTTACAAGGTCTTGTATACCCTGATTTCATATGGCTGCAAATGTTACTAGAGAGAGTCAAGTGCTTTGAATAAAAGAATCACATTTTCTTATGTTTCTAACATCATGGAATTAAAAACCCCTCTGCAACGCTTGGAGCAGCACTCCTCCTATTATACTGTCCTCAGTGCAGAATTACTCAAGCATTCCTCATGCACTTTGGAGTTGTTATTGTTAATGCAGTTGAGCAGAAACTCCTCCTCAGCTTTGACGGTCCCTATGCAGCTAAGGAAGTTGAAAGTCTAGCTGTGAAAGAGAAGTGATGTTTCCAGTTCTTCTTTTCGTTGCTCACCCAAACTTTTGGTAAGTGGCAAGGCTCTCAGCTTTCACTTTCTGCTGCACTAATATATAAGATAAAAGTCACATTTCATGTGGCAGCCATTATGGTATCCTGTTTACCTGCATGTAGAAACTGGAAGGCTCAGATCAGACTACACTATACATCAAAACATTTATTCTGCAGACAGACAAGTCTTGGTAGCTGTAAGGGCTTCCTGACATCCTCTCTTAAAGCGTGCCATATCTTTACCAGTAACTGCAGCAGCACTCAGGAGAGATGGAGAGATGTGAAACCACCACGTGGCACTGCTTGAGCTGGTTAAGCACCAAAGCCATGGAGGTTTGCAGTGTTCAGGGCAGTGGCAGCCTGTGTCTGCCTTTGCTGTATGGCAACCTTCTGTCTCAGCTCTGAAGAGGATGATGAAGGATGGAGAAAGAGAGAGGGAGTGTATGGGGAGGGTGGTGTAGCTGATCTGTTGGCCAAAGCAACTGCCCAACTACCGGAAGCAAGCTCAGTTCTCATGTGATGGAGTATGCAGAAGTCGTTATTGACATTCTTCTGAAGAAACTATTTTTCAGTGAGTGACAACCATATTTAAGTAGGGAGTATCTGGCCTATTTCCTTCAAACTATAACTCTGTGTAATCAGACTGAGAGAGATATTAATAACAAGGCAGGTGTTGAGGTCAAATACGTTATAGTCAGTTGGTGGCTGTTTCAAATGTGCAATGTTCTAAAGTAGTCCTTATACTAAACTTTGAAATGTCAGGAACAGTTGGAGAATAATTGCAATTTTAAGCAGACAACACTGTTCCCTATGCTACATTCAATTTAATTAAAGAAATGTGAGTGAGAAGCTCGTAGAATGATAGAGCAGCTCAGGTTGGAAGGGACCTCAAAAGATCATCTGGTCCAACTTTTCACGGAAAAGGGAGCCTAAATGAGATTACCTAACACCCTGTCCAGTCATGTCTTGAAAACCTCTAGTGATGGGGACTCTACCACAGCTCTAGGGAGGTTGTAACAGTGAATGATTGTTCTCACTGTAGAAAATTTCTTTCTTACATCAAGGTGAAACCTCTCCTGAGGCTGAGGTAGATGTGTGAACAATAATAAAGAAGGCTGTATAAAGCCATCGTGTGTAGCAGTAGGTTATATTTGATATTCTTGAGTATGGGGTCTGTTATGGTTTTTTTTTTTCCCACAGTTAACTTTTTGGCTACTGAGCTCTTCACAGTGACACATCAACAAGGTGAAACTGCTAGTACTTCAAAAACCATCTGTGCAATTGAAATTGCTTCTTTCTCTGCACATCTCCATGAGCTTCCCCACTCTGGTAACCTGTATATTATCAAATTATGCATCTTTCTTAGGTCTTTCTGAAGTTTATTGCAATTCTCTGCCGACTGGCTTTTATCACCTCTCTGCTTGGTCCCTCTTTCCAGGGTGTGAATGAAAAAGCCATTCAGGTTTATGAGGTGCAGTCTGCTCTTTGCAGGCCCATGCTGTTGCTGTTTATTTAGCAGTTGTTTCCCTTGTGCTTCCAGATTAATTCCCTTATCATTTAGTCGGTTGTTTTTACCAGTCAAACTAAGTGATAATATCCTAGACTTTGCCCATCTTTATTACACATTGATAACACATTTGCACTCTCAGCTGCTACCAATTAATTTTAAATAAGTATGTGCTTATGGTATCTTTGTTTCTCCTCCCTGACTGTTCTAAAAAAACCCAATAATCGAGTTGTGACCTTGCTGCCTTCAGCTTTGTGAGAAATCACTGCATAAGCTTGGGTAGAGGAAAGCCATGCAGGTCTGAGGGTAAGTATTCCCTCTCTGGGGGATGCTGGCTCCTCAGCACACAACAGCTAGCATCCTTGGATGCAGTCCTTGGCCCATTTATTTTATAATCACAGACATAAAGTCTCTTCACCTCGGCACATAATAGCCACATCCAAAGTGAAATCTGGATGATGGCAAGGAGCCCAAATCCATTGCCCCTGCTGATGTAGTCCAGCATACACTGTGTTCCTGAAATGCCACATGCTTTCTGTATTTCATTTTTTCTTAAAACCGAGTCCCCCAAATAGGCTAGTTATCTTTATGTTACTTTATATGAGTTACATTCTGTAACCTAGAGGGTACCTAGGCAAGTGTGTGTTGTATGTTCTCCAACTTGCAGTTACATTGCTGAAAGTTGATAATTTGGATTCATAATAGGAAAAATGTGGAAGAGACTGGCAAATACTTTACAGTAAGGAAATTCACTACAAGCTGATAGCTGATACAAAATGATGGAATCAAATACCATCTTAAAATGAAGCCTCTTGTATTTCCTTTTGTATATTAGTAATCTTCTGGAAGTGTATCCTCAAACACATCAAACCCAGCATCTGATGAAAATCACAGTTATCATCAGAGTGACAAGTAAAGCGTATGACTTGTCTTGAAAACTTTAAACTCTTCATCTGATTTGTTTAAAAAAAGCCCGTCAGAAACTACTTAGCATCTGTCTTTTCCTCCTTAATAATTGCTGCAGTGAACCAATATTGTGCTTTACAGTGGTGATTGTCTTTTCTCTAGAATTGAGCTGTCAGATTAATCTTCCTCTTAATTCCAGACTGACAGCATTTTCCTTCCTTCTAATTGCCACCATGAGAAATTAAGTCTTTTCTTTTGCCTCACCTTAATTTTATATTTGTAGCTTCATCACCTTCCTCCCTCTACAGTTTTCTTTCTCATTCATCTTCTGCATTTATTTATGCCTTGGCATTATTCCCCTGTGTCACAGTGCTCCCCCGTTCCAGACACTTTTTATCAAAACATAGCAATGTCTCCCCGAAGAAAACTGCATTAGGCTGAAGAGTTTGTGCTCCTTCATGATAACTCAGATAAATATCTGAAAGAATTAAGAATTGTATCCAATCCAGAGCACTCTTTATCTGTCTTCTTCAGGCACAGTTAAACTGTCTCGGATAAAGATTATTGTCCACAGATTAGAACAAGGGCTGTATTTTGTAAGTCTCCATTTAATTTCATCCTTCTATACCTGGGAAAAAATGTTCAATCAGTTGCATTTCCCTTTATGGGGCATTCATATATCTGGGAAATAAATCTATTTCCTCACACACATGACTGATGGTGACAGCAAGAACCAAGTTGACTTGATCTGAGTCTTTATCACCTCCGGAATAAATCGATGACTACTGTTACACTAGAATCTTTCTCCCTTAGAGGAGAAAGGCAAGCAGGCATTTGAACTAATACTATTCTTTAAGAGCCAGAAAATATTATTTAGAGAAAAGCACAGATTCGCTAATAGAAATGAAAAAATAACCCTCCCATTTTCTTAGTGGTGCTGGACTTAACAGTACAAAAGAATATCAATAAAGTATTGGAAATCTCTTGTAGAATTCCTTTTTTTTTTTTTTTTTTTTGACAAGACCTTACAGGAATTTTTTCTATAGCCTATTTAAGTCATACTAGTGTCAGATTTGTACAACTCACCCACACACACGTGCAGGCCTTTTAAGCCAGCCAACAGATAATCTACAGATAAGCATGAACTTCAGCGGTATCAGAGATACGTCCTTGTAGATGAATGGTGAACCAGCTATCTTTGAAATAAGCACCTAGTAGATGTTAGGTCCCGATCTGATTGTTGGTCCAGGAGGTCCTCAGATAGGACCTATTAGACAAGAGTGTTTTGTTTGGAATCCATGTCTTTTAAACACATTAGACATAAAAAGAGAATATGACAAACGAAAGAAACAAGAACGGGCCACAGTGAACTGAAATTCTGAGTCATCTTATTAGTTGCTTTAACTTTTAAATACCTCAGGTGATTATCTTCTGTTTCACAATACGTAATAGGGTATCTAAAGGACTATTCTGAAGATCATCTGTGAAGCACAACTATCAATTTTTTAACATCTTCACAAGAGCACTGTATTCCAGAAGGTGAGTTTTCTTGAACAAACTCCAGTTGTTTCACCTTGGTGTGAAAGGGAGTGGGTTGGAGACTGCAGTCAAGAAGTAAATGTCAGCTACAAAATGCGTCTCCCCTGTTCCTCTCACAAACATGCCCCTGGTTTGATCTTACAACATTCCAGGTCCTGAAATTAAGGTGCAGACAGGCAACTAGACATCATCAAATGGTTGCTGTATGCCCTGTATTTCAACTCTGTGATATCAGAATTACAATTTTTACTTTGGCTGTTGTCCAAGCCTTTCCAATATGCCTTCCTTTTTTTTCTGCCACCTACCAGTTAGAGGCCATCTGTCTTCCCAGTGAAAATTAAAGAACTGAAATATGAAAAGCACCAGCTCATTTTAAAATAAATTTCCCCACTGTTTTGTATTCATGTAATTTTATAGTGATCAGACTCTGTTTCTTGTTGCTCCTCCTTAGTACAGACAAGTTTTCTTAGCTATTGAGAGTGTCACTGTTAAGTAAATGTTGTTTGGGGTTTATTCTTCGAGTGCTGCTCTCTGAGAAGGCATCAATTGGAACAATCTGGTGTTCTTCCATGAAGATTTTCCCTTCTGGTTTGAAAGTGACATACGTGTAGGATGAAAATTATGTATTTCTTCAAGAAGATGTGCTATTTTTCGCTCTTTGAGATCTGTACATTCTGTTCATGTTCCATAAAAGATGAATGTAAAAAGCTGTGGGTTTTTTTCTTGTTTGAAGTTTTTGGAGAAAGTACGCACTATTCCCTCTGATATTTCAGAAAGAAATTATGTCCCGGAAATATATTTAAAATAACATGGAACAGATTCTGTTTTGCAAGAGAAATAATAGATATAAACCAGCTGGGTTCCTGGACTCTCTTAATTTTCATTTACTTTCACCCGATCAGTTCTGTGGTTCTGTCTGGTAGCTGATATAGTACATCAGGGAAATTACAGCTGATTTCTAAAACCTATTTCAAGGAAAGTGTTGAATAAAACCGAAGACTCAGCACAGAAGTGACACAAAGAGATAGCTTTCCTGCTGCCTTATCTTTAAGGGCTGTACTGCAAATCACTGTAAATGTTTCTTTCCTTAAGTACTGAATATGTAAGGGATACTGCTTAAATGATGACACTGAAAGACTGGGAGTTAGAAAAGAATCTTTCTGAAGCTTTTGATGAAACTAATGAAACCTTAAAGAGTCCCAGACTAATAAAAAATAGATTAAATACCTTTCAAGGCTCTTGTATCATATCTTGTGCCCAAAGGTACAATTTACTCTTATCTAGCTGTTGATAGTAATTTAACTTTCCCTCCACATACATATAGAAAGGCACGTAATAAGGGATTAGCTAATCTGTATAGAGGTGTGATGCTAGTCTCTGTGCCAGCCCATCTACACTGTGAGTAATTAAAGGAAATCCATTCGAAAATGCATCCTCATTCCATGGCTGACTTCTGAAGTGCAAGTTAGCCACTCCCCTAGGTTTTATGTTGTTTTCTGAAGACAAGGATGAGTGCTTCATTTCTAGCAAAACAGATGACACTGCTTATGACAGAAGTGCAAAATATTCATAACAAGGGCATAAGATCCCCGTTCTAAGTTTTTCCTACATTTCCCACTTTCCACAGTAGAGTAAGCTAAGGATTGGAAATAAGGTTCCTCCAGTGACAATTAATGGGTTTCAAAAGTGCAATTTTACATAATTTTTATTACTACTGTTCCTTATAGAAGTAGGTATTAATGAAGTATCCTAAATAGCATGATTTGGCCTAGTATAGGGGTTACAGAGAACATATGAATAGCTAACCCCTAATTTAATGCCAGAAAAACTGTTAATAATACTATCCTTTGTATAGCGACGTTCTGAAATTCTGCCTCTGCTTTCCAGCTCGGATTAGTATTCATGCAATGGAGAAAAAATAATGATGCACCACTGAATGAAATGAACCAAAGCAGTGGCCAGTGTTTTTAAATATATTCTCATATATTATAACTCAATGCACGCCATTAGATTGTTTTCCCTTTTATTTTGAACAAGAGTATTCTGATTACATTCTTAAATGTTGATTTTAGTAGCTGAGTCCTATATATGGATGTTTACTGGTCACTGTTTTCGAATTTCATATATTTTTTTACACAATTATTTTAGCTCAGATTAATTTTTTAAAAAGATAGAGGGACCTGTCAAAAATAAAATGATGGAACAGTCCTCTCACTGTGTTATTAACCTTGTGTAACATCATACAATATTGAACACTTGAACGAGAAACAGAGTTTGAGAACAGGCACATCTATATATCTAGATATTCTGATGCAAACTGTAGAAACCATATGGTTAAGTTGATAAATGTCACTGACTTTTTCTCACCTGGTGATTTAAAGTGAAACTGTGCTTTGAATTAAAAGCGTGGCTTTTTCAGAATGGCCTTGGTGGGAAATTTACCTTTTCTTTAAGAAAGTACTTCCATCCTAGAGCTCTTCTCCCTGGTAAGGAAGAAATAGAGGAAGAAAGAAACATCGAGTTTAAATCTGCTGCTATTTCTGAGGGCAGCCCAGTTATTTCATAGTGGACTCAATTCGTTAATAAGTGAAGGTTTAAGTACATTTACAGCAATGCTTACTTCATGTCAGAAGTTGTGAGCCAGACTTACTTCCTTCTCTTTTTCTCTTCTGACTCTGCAGCTACAGCCACTGTTGAAGTCTTTGAAATTTTCTAGAACTAAAAAAATTTTGCTGTATCTAAGATCAAGTCATGTTATCTTAAGTGTGTAAGCATTTTAAGCAATGTCAGAAAATAGAGATTTACTACAAAAATAATTACAATATAACAATAAAACACTTTTAGAAGATTCTGTTAAAGCATGTGAAGTGCACATCCTGAATAGCCATTAAATATGCATCTTAATCCAAAGGATAGGAAGTGAGAATAGAAAGTATGAAGTAAGGTTTTGCAGTCATTATTTAGATTCTCTTTGGGAACTGAAATGACATTTTTGGTTATTTTTTTAATCACTCTTATGCCTAATGGGTGAAGTGAACAAAACAAAATTGCTTTCCATGGAGACCTACAGGGCCTTCCTCAAATCTCAGAGAACAGCAGGCTGTGGTGCTGCATCTCAACACCATCTGTTCTTTGGGTTTGAAATGATTTATGGGAACTGAAATGTTCACATTTTCCTGTTTTCTGTCCAGCTTCGGCAATATGTTATCAGACAACAATGAAAGTCTAAGCAAATACATACTATCACTAAAGTTTATGCTCCTGAAAACGTTTTGTCATATATTGAATATAGAAACCTGTATTAATAAGATGTTATTAACTCAGTATATAATATATTGAAAAGAAACTACTGGACCTCTTTGCTTCTGCCCCAGCAGTCACTTTGGATAGATATTCAAAGTGTTCACTTAAAGTGTTTTAAAAACTCTGAAAACTTACATCAACCTTTGTGGAAACAAGGTCAAGCTAAGACTGAACACTTGTTAATATCTCTGCTCCCTCCAATCCTTCTTGAAATTCTAGAAAAAAAAAAGTGTTATTGCCACACCAACCAAATTCAAGGAGCCTATCTCTGCCATGTTATTTAAACCTGTTCTTTACCCTGTTTGAGGATGTTTGTGCGTTCAGAATGACAACTATCTTCACACTTGACTGTTGTCTTCTTAGGTCAGGTATTGAATTGTGTGATTATATTTTCATATGTTCTGTGCTATAGCATATAAATGGGTCTCTCCTGAGGTGTAGGCAGTAATTGGGGTCTGTGGGAAAGAGTTAGCTGGGGGCCTCCTGTACCGGTGCTCTGCCCATCAGGGAAGAAGCACTGAACAGCTGAAGAGGGCCAGAGGATGGCAATTCCATTTTGCATCTGCTTTTGAAGTTTCAAACTTTGCATTTGTTTTGCAATAGAGCTAAGGACTTGTGGTTGCTGTCACAAAACTCAACACCCCTGTCCTTTGGACATAAAACTAGACCAACTTCCAGAAGAGTTTGCTCCACCTTCAGGCTGGTGATCAAAGTATGAAACATCTGCCTTTGATTCCTTACTCTATTGCATCCAGAGCAGCTTTCTATCTCAGTTCTCTCTGATTGAGGCAGTGCACAAATCAGAGCATGAGCTTCCTACACTGCCAGAAGATTCCCAGTCACTTGGATAAAGCAGTCAGAGGTTAGTTTTCCACTGGACCCTGCGTTTCTGAAGATTTCTCATGAAACCTCTACATCTCCTTGAAATGAAAGTAGTCCCAGTTCCAACTTGGTTAACAGACACGTTAATTAAAGCTTGGTTTTCTACTGACTCAAGGCAAATCTTACTCAAACCAGTAAAAATTTTCCTTGAGAGAGCAAGAATAATGGCTGTAGCAAAAATGGGGAATTGGTATCCCATGGAAACTGTAGAATAGGGTTGCTCAATGAAACTGGAAAGAGACAAGGCTGCATTTGTCTTTCAGATACTTCAGTGAGCCAGGAAGATACAACTAACCATGTGGTGGAAGCATGTTTTAGCCTTTAGGAAAAGGTAGATCATTACCCATCATATCAGTTTTTACATCCACTTTTTACTTGCCGTGGTCTATTTACAGTTAAGTTCTTATTTTTATAGCAAATTGCACACAGGACCTGTGGGCACTTGTCTCCTAATTCAGTTGCTTTCACGAAAGATCAATGTTCTGCTGAGCACTTTATTAGTATCCCAGAGTTTTATTGTCTTTCCCATTGCTTCCATGAGTTGGATCAATGCAAGCCTCACCCGTCACCTTTGTAAAGATTTAAATTGTGCTTCAGTTCCTCACTTCATTCCCCCACTGTTAGTTGTTTCTCTCTCTCTGAATCTTTAGCATCCTAACTTTCTTTCTTGCATTCATTTTTGTGTTTTTATTCAGGAATTCTGAAAAAAATGCCCTG
>VXBW01002682.1:217825-278319 GCA_013400375.1 Thinocorus orbignyianus
ACAAAAAAACACCTGTGAGAAAATGTAAGAAAATAAATAGTATACAAGTTGTCAAACTATATTATAATATGTATATAATCAATGTTATATAATCTAAATAAAATCAAAATAGCTACCTAAATCATGTCCCCTTTTGTGAGAGGAATCAAATAATTCATAGGAAACTTCACCATTTTTTTTCAATATTCAAAGTATGTCCACTTCTACAAGACGTCAAGTTTAAAACCCTTTTGTATGGAGCAAGAATTTTGTGCACAGAAAGACTGTAGAATCAAATCTCTGGTAAATACAGTTGAAAAATGCTTAGAAGATATAAAGTGCATTTGTACCCATAGCTAGTTTGCAAGGGGTAATGAGTCCCTTCCAACCTAGGTGATTCTGTGATTCTGTGATAGACTAATCTTGGTTATTATTATTTTTTTTGGCCTGTATTGATAGAAATCTACCCCTCAGTGAAAATTACAGATTTAAATCTTCACTAGCAGAGATTATTTAATGTGTGTTTCTGTTTTACTTCACTACAACATTTCTACCATCAAAAGATAATTTTTAATTGTGCTAGTTCTCTTTTCTTACCCTTCAAATCCTGTATGTTTATTCAGAATATACAGTCTGATGAGAGCACATCTTCTCATAACAGTTTTTTTTAACAGTGGCAGATGATGTTCATACTTCCAAAGCATCAAATGTGACAGCTTGGTTCTACTTAATTATCTGGCTTTTTTTGTTTCATTTCACATCGAGTTGTAATTACACATTAAAAAAATAAATAAATTAAAAATCTGATTTAATGTCCAAGTAATAAAAAAGTTTTAGTGAGGAAACACTGAACGTGGTATTTGATAGGCAAAAAAAAAATACATGAATTACATGCAATGTCTTTTTTTGTTGTTCTGTGGCTGCCTCATTGTCTATATTTCCATTCCACCAGGATCTGGCTTAGTAGCTTAAAAGCAGAGCAGGAAGATGACTTTTCTCCCCACCCAAGGCTTGGAAAAAAATATCTTCCATTAACTTCTACTGATCTTTTCTGGATGACTGCATTAGTTGTATTTCTTCATGTCTCTCAGTGTAATAGGATTCTAGTGTAAATAAATACTGAAATATAACCTGCAACATCTTCAAATGCCTGATCCTGACTTTATGCAAACTAAGAATGCAGAAGGAAATCTGTCAAACTAACTATGCAACATATATAGTAAAGCTTCAAAAATAAGAAATAGATACCAATTTGCAAGATTTTGATCTAATTCTGATTTTACGTTGAATTTAACATGGTTCAGATGCTTAAATTTCCCAGCACATTCCAGTTCAACATTCAGAAAACACCTGTAGCGCCTGCACTTCATTTTGTTGCAGACTAATTCAAATAGAAATCGCATAAGTTCAATACTCAGAACATCTGGTACGTAAAGAACATACTCCTCTGAGATACTTTTACACTAAGCTTTCCTACATCTTCAACAGACTGTATGAATAAAACCATGGCTCCTTCAAGAGCTTTAATATTCCCCGAGATAAGAGTGAAAAAATGCACAAACTGCACTTTGTGAAATCAGTGTGACAAATTTCATAATTTGCCAACAAAATCAGCTCTATTTAGGTGTGGAACTCAGTTGTATATCCTGCAAAAAGAACAAATACATTTTCTGCAGATTTCCTTAAGTGACGTTGGACAAAAACAGAGTTCCTGGTCTTAAAACCAAATGAGTGCTAATTTTTTTTGCCTTTCTTTTTAGATTTCTGATGTCCGAAACTGTCCCAGATCCTTAAGTCTTGCCTAGTTTTGCCCCATGGGCAGAGAAGAAAATGACTGGAGATGGATATTTCAGTGGTAACTTCCCATTTTTTTCCTTCTCTCGGTGATAATGGGATAACTTCATATAGGAGATCCACCAGGGCATCCATCTCAGTGTTCCATTTCACTGAACTTAACTGACTGCCTCTGACCCTAGGAAATAATTTTACAAGAGTAGAATCGCATCCCTTAGCACCATTAAGATAGTTGGCTGAACAAGAACCTCTCCTCATCAGGCTGTTGCCCACAGTGACAGAGAACTGGACAGGAGACAGAGACCCAGGTATGTGTTTCACATAGCACTTCTCTGTGCAGCCTGCGTGCACACTTTCTGAGACAAAAGGACGAGAAGGATTTAGAAATAAAATTATGAGGAAGTTTTGGACAAAATACATTTTATTTTTGTAGATTTTGGCATAAGATCACGTGGGTTTTTGGTTTGTGTTTTGTTTTTTTTTTAATTTTTGGTGTGAAAATATTGAAATCAGGTAACAAAATGTTCATCAAAATCAGTTTTAAATGTCTCTGTTAGATAATACCAGAAAAAATACTCCACGATTGATTCTTTCTAGACGTTCCTGGAGGTTTTCATCCTTTTAAAGTTATATTTTTGTATGGCTTAGGGTTACAATCGCTATACTGTTGCATGTGTTTGCCTAAGCAAAGTGTTACTGGCTATGATGAATGTGAAAAAGAAGAATAATGCTGTGTTAATTAACAGAAGAAAGAAACAAATGGGTCAGCATAATCACCCTCTTCTGTTAGGAGAGAAAACCAGTCTGAAGTGATACAGCACAGCTTTGAGGCACTGAACCAAGTAAATCAATATCTTCATTAAGAAGGACAAGTAAGGTAGTAAAAATCAGTATTTCACCATCTCCTTGTCCCACTCCTCAAAACTCTGTTGTAAAACTCATCTGCTTGCCTGGAGTAATAACAGATAAATAGTAGCACTGAGATTAGAAACCTGGAGTTCCAGTTCCTAGAATATATTTATTTGTTTTGTTAAGATGTTGTGGCAATCTGTTTTACTCCCACCACAATACCTGAGGGTGTGAGGAATCCAGAGAAAAGTGAGAGTAGGACTTCAAAGTGGTGTGGATTATGGTGCTTTTTCACTGCTTTACCTATTTTGATTTCCTGAGAACAACGATTTGTTGCCCCAAATTGTATGGAGTATACTACAAGGGAAAATTCAGAAACTTTCTATCATCTGCTGTGTCAGAATAGCTACCTTTGGAACCTTAAAAGCTGAAACAATAGAAGTTTGAGTTTCGATATTGTTCCTCGTAGTATTGTTCCTCCTAGGCCTGTGCCTTTCTAGGTGTGATGTGATTTTGGAATTCCTACTTTTGTTTATAAACACTTTATTCTGCTGTACTAATCCAGCCTCTAGCAACTGCTAGCCTATGTTGAACTGTTAAACTAGAAATATTTTCTTTATTAAAGGATGACATCTGGAAGTCTAAAGTTATCCCTTAAAATGTTTCTTACTGGACTAAATAGATTAATGAAATATAATAATATTTAACATTGGTCACTACTTCTAAAGAAACTGAATAAGAATGAGTAACTTTGCATTACCATGAATAATTTATACAATAAAAATATATTGTTAGAGTATTATTACATCAACCCCACTAATGTCATAGATTCAGTACTGCTTTGAGACCTATACATCACATAGTTAGAATCAGGAATCTAAGGGTATTTATAATTTATTTGGTTGGAGTCCTATCTTGGTAGTGGTTCAGTGAGTGCTGTCTCTTACTCATTTAGAAGTCCAACTGCTGTCATAAGACATTGTTCTTCATTTTTATTTCACATAGCCAAATGAATTTTGTCCCCCCCTAAAAATATCATTAGTGTTATTCCTATAGGAAATTACTTACGGCTTTAGAAAAATTGAAATTTTAGAGCTTTTCATACACCCTTCACAAGCTGATGTTCCTGGTAATTTACATATTAAAAAAAATATATTTATAAAGTAAATATATGCTATTCTTATCTGCAGGGAGAACATGGTATAATTCATTTTTTCTCTTTTTTTGCCTTGACAACCTAAGCCTTGATTGCTCAGTATAAATTCTAATTATTAGAGAAAGATGACAGATTCAGGATGGAGAATAGAAGGAAGAGGCCAAAAGCAGAAGGCTATTCCCAGGATAAAGAAGCCATCAAAATGCTAATAAGCCCTATTCCAAAAGGGTATTATTGTTTCTTTGTTCAGCTTTATTTATAAGCACACACATCTGAAGCAATGTTTCCATCTGCACAGACTAAAAAGCTGTGTCCAAAATACTCATTGCTCCAGAACCTACAGAGAATAAAAAGCCCTGTTCAGTTAGACAGCTTTCATAAAAAGCACTGGACTGAAAAATAACAAAAGTCTCTCGAAATATAAAGTTTAGGTGTAGGGAAATTAGTCTGAATCAACTAGACAGGAGAGAACTGACCCCAGTGCAGCGGACATTCCAGTGAAGGTAGGTAATAACCTGATATCAGCCTTTATGAGATGCCAGAAGAAAAGAAAACCATCTGATTTATCTGATTATTTGATGGACAAGTTGGGTCATTTTTTGGAAGGGGAAAGTGGAACCCATGCAAGTTCTTGACGTATCATCACAGCACTTCTTAAAAATTGTAAGGGAAAGAGGAAAAAAGGAATGGACAGGGCAGAAGGAGGCACAGAGAATAACAAACCAAACCAAACCCAAAGTAGAAAATGGGAAAGGGAAGCTCTCAAGCCAGGAACAAGTTGAAAGAACACTTCTAACTCTTGCCTCAAGGAAAGGTCCTTTAATTTTTATTGCAGAGCAAAGGAAGAAGCAGCTATTCTCACTGTTCATAATGGTGGTAAGCTCACAACAGCTGCAGAACCCACAGTATGAGTCTTGTTTGTCGATTATACAGGGAAAGAAGACATTTACTTATCAGCATAAATCTGTCTAAAAAGAAAAAGGAATAGCTGCAAACATAACTATTTTTAAAAATGGCTTAATGAAAAGTTTTTTTCCATGTTTGTGTGCAAGGAAATTTGGATGGGCATCCTTAAAAACACAGGAAAAATTCAACGCCCTCTTTGAAAGTCATTTTTCTCCATTTTTTTTTTATTTATTTTTGAGATATTTGACAGGAAAAATCCAACTGACATCTGAGAATAGGAAGGTATGTGAAGGTTTACATGTATATCACTTGGATCTTAGATAAGCCACTTAAAGAGACTTTATGTCTTCTTGGAAAGGGACAGAGACATTTGGCTGAAGTCAACCAAACATGTGCTAGACAAGATGTGCCCCAAATAATAATTAACACAGCGAGATGTATGGATAGACTATAAACTACCTGCTTATAAACAATCCTGCCTTGTGTTTGAAAGATTAAAACCATCTGATTGAGAGGGATGAGAGATTTCACTGCCTGAAGCAGCAGCCTGGAAATGCTTCAAGAAGCTGATGTTAGTCTAGAGATCTAAAATTCATAAAGGCAAAGGAAAAATTAACAACATAATTTTCACTTTATGAAAACAGTGAGGCCTGTTGACAATGAGAAACAGTTTCTGCAATACAATTGCTCTGTAATGTACTTGTTACATTGAGAAGAGTAATATTTCCCTGCATATTGTTAGCAGTAGTAGAATTGATTAAAATAAGATTACAAGGGCATAATTCCTTTCAAAAAAAAAAAAACACTACATAATGAACGCTTCTAGAAATAAATTTATTCTCTGATCAAGCTTTGCGTATTTCCTTTAAAGAAACTATTTTTATTTCCTGTAGAATTTATTGATAAATTAACAAAGCAGTTCTTGTTAACTATTTATATAAAGCATTATTTAAAACCAAACAAAACATCCCAAACAAAACACTACTTGAAGTACTATATATAGCTCCCTAGTTGGTCTTCAATGATTTTTGATATTCAATCTAATGGGGTTTTTTTTTGCATAATCTGATCCATAAAGAAGTCATCGCCATTTCCTGTTTATTTGTCTTGGTCTACTTTTCATATTTATACTATGTTGTTCTGTCCTGAAGAGGTGAATTCCTAAGTCAGAACCTGCTTCTGCGTTGTTGTGTGGCAACTTAATTCTTAACATTTCTCTCATGTTTCTGTCTCTTCCTGTAATACAGAGTCACTGGATCCCAGTAAGTCTAGGCATGTATAAATACATCAGAGTTCGTAGGTTTGGACATTTTTATTGTCTCTTACTGTTTTGCCTGTGATAAAGATGTCACAAAGTCTAGTAGTAACCCCTTGTGGTACTCTGGTATGTGTCTCATTTCTTTAAAATAATTGAGCGAGTCCAGAGGAGGGCCGTGAAGATGATCAGAGGGCTGGAGCACCTCTCCAGTGAGGACAGGCAGACAGTTGGGATTTTTCAGCCTGGAGAAGAGAAGGCTTCCAGCTGAACCACAGAACTGAGCTGTCAAAATGTTGCAGGGGGGGATGTGCTACCAGGTCAAAAACAGTGTTTACATGGTCCCAGAGCCATCAGCTTTGGAAGCATGTAAGAGCTAGACATTGCATTTAACATAGCTAATTGAAGACTGTCCTTACATAGGCAGAAATTTAACAACATTCTTGAAATAAACCGAAGAATAAAATACATGTTATCAAGTCAAAAGGAAAAAAAAAAAAAAGGGGATGTGTGTGTGGAACACCTCTCGACAGATGTTGAGCTCTCGGGATTGTTGCCAGCATTTCTTCTGAAGGAATGACTTAACACTTGGATGAATTATTTTCAGATAAAAACACCTGTGCTCCCTGTTCACTTTAGAAACTCCCAAGGCAAAGTATGTCCCAGCCAGTCCACCCACAGGAACATGGCATCATGAACAGACTGCATCACTGTCAGATCACATTCTAATAAAGTATATGTCCTTTGAAATGAAATGGTTATTTTCTGCTTTGTTATACTCATCTGTGTTTAACCAAGCATTACTGGAAAAGCTAACAAGCAAGTGAAGAAACTTCAAAACTTTCTTTTAAAGTCAAAACTGTTGCAAGCACACTACTTAGAAATAGGAGTTTTAAAATAGTATTGCAGGAAGAAGTTTACGTGCTGTATAAAAAGACAATGTGCTCTCTATATCCTATATAAACAGGCTACAGAACTGTAAAGTAGCCATCACTATGGGTCCTATACCATGCTTTGAGAGTTCATTACCTTTCATGACATGTATATTTTTGCCACCTGTCTGCATATTCAAGTCCACCCTATTCCATTCTGATCCTTTGTATCATCCCTTCTGCCCCCTGACTGAATTTAATGCAGTTGGAGCAACATCATCTTCAGATGCTTCATTTCCAGTCACTGCACACATCTTACAAGGGAGACCATAGACCTTTTCCAGTCAACTGTCTTCCATCTGAATGTACCACTGTCACTAAGTCTATTTAAATGGTGTTTTTTTCCGCAGTAGCCCCAAAGCACAAGGAATGAAAAATAGCACTGTGAGACAGCGCAGATCAATACGAGACAGTTGCCTGCTGCAGTCACTCCAGCTGAGCAGACCCTTTTTTGCCTGAGAGGCTAAGGAGAAATTGCAGAGATTGCTCAGCAGCTGATGTTACTGTAGAAGTGAATTATTTACTAGGGAAGATATCAAACAGATATTTTTAGTCTCTTGCCATTAATTGAGGAGAGATGGGGAGTGCTTTTCCCTACTTAAAAAAAAAAAAAAGGACATCTCTGCAACAACACATGACTTAAGCATAGGTAGGTTATATTGTATGTTCAATAGGATGATATCAGAGCAGACACACCTGCCAGGCCTGTTCCCTCCTTCCCAGTAAGGGTGCTAGCAAGAAAACTTTTTTACAGGTGCTTCTATAGCCTTTGCAAACCACAATGGACTAGAGAAATGTTTACAAGGCTTAGCTTACTTGGATGCAGCAGTGTTTGACACCTAGTCTTCAAATACAGACTTGCCTTCAGCAGGGCGGAGGAGCGAATCCCTCCCTTGAAGCAGAACCCCAGACTGCTACACGACCATTCAAGAAGCCACCTACCCACTGCTGCTCCCAATCAATGGAAAGAACCTTCAGCAACGTCATGGTCTTAA
Organism: Thinocorus orbignyianus; assembly: GCA_013400375.1. Classification (NCBI taxonomy): domain Eukaryota; kingdom Metazoa; phylum Chordata; class Aves; order Ciconiiformes; family Thinocoridae; genus Thinocorus; species Thinocorus orbignyianus. The sequence goes on from VXBW01002682.1 coordinate 225,692, forward strand.
GACTGAGATGTGGTTAGAAACAGATTGTGACAAGAGTTGCCATGAGTACCATACTTCTTCTGTGTGAAGACATCCGTAGGGCAAGTTTGTGTGGAGCTTGCCAGTTAGGTGGAGGCTACCAGCTTATAGCAGGGAGAGGGGTTATCTTGCTCTGCTGTAGGCATAAGGCTTCTCAGACTTACGAAGTCTGAAGTGCAACTGCAAAAACTCTGGAGAACTAATGGACTGAAATGAATGCAGAAGAAAAAGACCCTCAGGGCCAAACAGCAACTGAGCATGGAAGTTTACAAAGTCCGTGCAAATCTAATTTTAAAGTCTCAGCTGCAGTTCTGATTTGGATCTGGGACTTGTAGACAATTTTTTTTTTTTTTCCCCTTTTAAAGGACATAATTCAGTAAAGTTAAAAAAGCTGATTTGTACCATATGCTGTTACCTATTATATTTTTCAGAATTATTTGGAATTTTTAACAATATTTTTTGTGAAGTGCTGGTATCAGTGACATCTGTTCTGTGACAGATCTCTGTGCTTTTATTCTTCTAGACGTATTAAGTTTTCTGTATTAGCTCAAAAGCATTTACAAATTCTCCTTTGGCCCACTTAGTCTCTTTTTAGTAACTGTACAGTGCCCTGCAGCTTTACTACAATACTTTCACCTAAACTGAATACCTACAAGCAAAAATATTAATTAGCATATTGTGCCAGAAGTAATTTGAACCTTAACTCAATCCCCCACTCTCTTGACTATCTAACAGGAATGATTTTTGTGTGTGTGTATATTTGAACGATTCCTTTGTTATTCGAGTCTCACTTTTTTGTTCAAAGTAGTTTTCATCATTACTATACCCTTTGGAATGTATGGTTAGCAAGAAAATCAGCACATTCAACAGAATAGGTAATGACAGAAAAAAAAGAATGACGTTGATAACTTTGGGTAACTACTCTTTGCTTCTGTCATCATCTGTAAAATCCAAGGAATAATATTTCCCTACTTTGCAGTTGTGCATCTAAACAATTTAATGATTAGGAGGAACTCAGATACCATGGTGACTATCAATAAAGCAAAATGTACAAAAAATTTGTGGGGAATTACAAACCCAAAGATCTTGATGCAGAAAATGATTGCATAGGGCTATTGCCTGCTTGTTAAAAAATCCGTCTTAGCACACACAAATTTTTAATGCATTAATACAAATCGGTAATAAAACCAAATCAAGGGAGGGAGGTTGGGAGAAGATTTAGAGGGAGTGTTTTATTTTGATGGTATTTTTTTTCTTTCATTCTATTGATTGCTTTTGATTGATATATATATATAACTTTTGATGAAGAGTTACAATACTTAAAAAATCCTTCACAAGCTCATTTTGTGTCTGCACAGTCCTTGCTTTGTCTAACAGTGACAAGTTCCTTGGAAGAAATAATCGGTGTCAGTGTTACATAAATTCAGCTAACCTGCTGAGACATTTTATTCTCGGATGACACCAGAAGATTCTGGTTTGATAAATGATATAAAAGAGTGTTAAAAATAGGATCAAGTTCTAATTCCTAAAATATTTAAAATAATAGATATCTCACAAAGAAGAAGAAAACATCTGTCTTCTAGGTTTAACATTTGAATTTCTGTACTAACAAGATTACAAAAGTATGTTTTATTGAGTGCGATCCCTAAGAACTGGAATACTTTTACATGCTGCCAAAATTAACCTTGGATAGTAGTGTGCAAAGAAAAAGTTTTCTTACCTCTTAGTTTAATATACAATTTTTTCCACATTGGCCTTCACAACTGCTCCAAGTAAATTAGAGTTTTTCAGTTGACATGTCTGACTGGCAGTTCAGCCTCATCCGAATACATATTAGTCATTTGGGCAGATTGTTCTTCATTAGACCTCACTCTAAAGAACCGTGACTAGAGCTAATGTAAGGGACAGAAGGTCATCAAGATTGCTTTTTTGGAGAACATAACTGAGAAAACCCTTTACCTTTCTGGTGGAACTCCAGGCTAAGTCATTTTTTCCCGAAGTGGTGGACATTAGGGCAGTTGCTCCTACACAGCATGAGAGAGGAAGGGAAGTTCCTTGATAGTCAGATGGTGCCATCGCAGACTGAACACGGAAAATCACTGGCAATGAAAGTATAGGCAAAAGTAGGCACCAGAAAACAGATTAGCACTTAGCATACAGGAGAACAAAAAAAGGGACCTATACCCAAGTAGCAGCAAAATTTGAGAGTAAAAAAAATAAGCAAATTGCTACCTGTGACTGTGTAGGACACATTTCCCATTTCCTAACAGGTTCTTGTGTATCCATCTGTTAGAATGCAGGTTAATCACAACAAAAAAATTTCTTGTTATATTATTAATCTGAATCCAGATTAATCATACTCAGCTAGAAGATCCTCTCCTATCAGCTTTAGCATCTCATCCAAGCTTATGGTGACTCGTGGCTTTTCTTGTCAGTGCTCCAGGCCAGCTTTGCCCCGTCACTCACTGAACACTGAGTGTATTCTCATCAGTGAATCCCAATGAAACTAAATCACTCTGATGGTTTTCAGGCATGGTTGGGGATGTGAACAGTGCAGAATATTCATTAATCTGTATGTTTTATGCAGTTCCAGTTGTGTTTTTCCTCCTCTGCTGCCACCATTCTGAGTGGCCAATACTGGTGTATTGCCTAAGCTAATCAAACTTCAGCACAGTTCCTAATCTGAAGGCATCATAGATCTCTTTGCTTCTGTTTCTTGCTCCATAGGAATCATCCAGTTTTCTCCTTATTGTCATAAAATGACAATCTGTTTCTCTAGCATTTGGTCTGCTTTTTCCTTTTGTGTGTGTGTGTGTGTGTGTGTGTTAATTATTTTTCTTACTGCATATGTGATGATAGAAGCTGCCTGCGAATGAACTTTCAACTCGTTATTTACAGGAGCACCAGCTGCTTTTCTCTATCAAAATTATTTTATCTAAACTAAGATTCTCCACTCCATGTGTAGAAATCTTTTTCTATTTCTCAGGAGGAATGCTTGTAGCTGTTCCTCCACTAACAATTCTCTTCTTTGAAACACATATTTACAGACATATAGAAAGAAAGAAAACAAATATCCTTCATCTGGTTGAGGCGAAAATTTGGTTGACAATTGGAAATACACAGATATTTCCACTATGTATTTCAGTACAGAGCATCCTCATTTGACAGAGAGAAGTCAATGATTCTTAGGATCTCATCTGCGTTTGATAGTCCTAAATGTCAAAGCAGCAAAACAACGAGATTAAACCAAAAATATGGGCAACTGTGACAATGGGCCGTCCTTCTTGCTTGCAGCAGTGATCATGGGTATAGATATGGCTGAGTATAGCAGAATCCCTTTCGAGGTGATACTCCTCCTAATGCTTTGATTTAACTAAACATACTTTTGCACTGTCTGTCCTTCCAAAGTGAGATATAGGTTTTTCTATCTGAAGTTGGACAGCTGCTAAAAAATGTCATGCTTTTAGCAGCTCAAAATAATATTAATTCCCAAATATCTTCCCTGATATTTGCGTACTACTAAATGAGTGCCAGGCATGTGCTTATACAGCTGTACCATAAAGGTCTGCTGTTTTGGCTTGTCACTCAGGGTAAGATTGAGCTCTCTAAGTGACATTATCTAAATGTCAGGCGCCCAGAGGATTGCTTTGTAGGCAATGGAGAGAGTAAGGAACAGCCAAATGCTGATTAATCCCATTTACTTTAGACATCCCTTTTTAAGATGGAAGAATTTGCCTTTGGAGCTGCCTCAGTTTGTCCTTTGTCTCCCCATTACCTCAGGAGGGAGAATACCACAACTGTTTTAACCTAAACAACTACCTTTCACACAGGAAAAACGTTTCTTTCCATTGCTGGTTTGTCATCCTCCACCATTTTGTGGTTTGTTAAAAGACGTGCACTTAAAATAATTGCTGGGTGTTAATTTACTGCCAGTATCCTTTGGCTGAGTACATGCTGTTTCACTTTAGACTGTTTTGTTTAGCTTCTGCTGAAGGTCTCCACTTTTCAGGTTCTTTAGCTCATGCATCTAAAGATTTTTAGTATTAACGGTCTTTTGAATTAAATGACCACCGGATGGCGGCAGAGGATAAGGATAAATAACAGGAAGGCTCCAGTACATTTCTGAAGAGATGGTCTTGGAGAATTATTTCAGCATTAAAGAGTTCTTTTTTTTTTTTCTTTTTTTCTTTTTTTCTTTTTCTTTTTATAATATTCTTGATTTATGCTTACTAATTATTTTCACTTTATGTTATCAAATTTATTTCTAATGTGAGCAGGAAGAAATTTTCCCTGCCAACAAATGCATCTGGAAACCTTGGTGAAAATTTATGTATTTATTTTAAATTGCCTAAAATGCAGGTTGGTGTTTTTTTTTCTCAACTGCGCTTGCTACTGACAGTGAGAGACACCAAAACACAGCCCTAGAGATGTGCAAATGGTCCCCTAGAAACAAGACAAGAATATCATGGTGGCACTGAAGTCTTTTGAACTTCTGATTCTTAAATGGTTGCAAACCATGTTGATCTTATCTCCTGTTGTCTGTCCTAGGGGGATGGAGGCTTCACTTTTTTTTTTTTTCTGCTCAAGATGTCAGTGTAAAATATTCAGCCTGTCCTGTGCTTCGAGGACCAGTGCTTCAAACCTACTTTGTGTGGAGCAGCTTCCGTGGATAGCAGCAGGGAAAGGAGTCTTCCAGGCTGGGGACACCTCTCCTGTGTGCTGCCAAAAAGCAGCACTCCTTGGCCGCTACCAAAAACTGTGCCAACACCCTCACCAAGCCTGCAATTATCCTCAAGTCTTTTTTTTCCTAGGAACCATCTGCTGTTGGTATTTCACATAGCTCTGCAGTGCAGAGTACCCGGAGAACCTGCTCGTGAGTTTGGAGACTTTGAGCAGGCACAGGGTGCTCCTGTCTGCTCCTTCCGTGCAGATGCTGGTACGTTCCGCTGCTCCTCGCTGCAAACTACGGCTGCTTTGTCTGCATTTCGCCCCCAAAAGGGATGATGTGCTTACTGCTAAGTTAAAATGCATTAAATACGCCACTAGTATTTTTCCATGTTGGCAGTTACAGTAGTCGCCATGGGAATGTCACATCATGTGAATGGGTGAGGAGGCAGCTCACAAAACAGTATGGATTAGAGATGTGGCCCACAGTATTTAAAGCGTGTGCAAACCCTCTTCTGTACATAACAACTCCAACTTCTGTCTCTTAGAGACTTCAGGGAAACAAACTGATACTTCTCTAGGCCTGTTTTATAAATGAGCATCTTAAATAAATAAAGCATTTAACAGTGATGAGTAATCCCAGTTCTTTAATAAAGGATGGAGTTATGCTAATTGAACAGCAAAGTTGTTTGTCAGGGCTGACAGATATCTGCATACTTCATTTATTCCATTAATTCATTTTCTGCAGCATATAATTATGATCCTTTGCACAAGTGACAGAAGCACTGATAGAATTTCAGTGGAGGGCTATATATCTATTTTGCCATGATTAGTGGAGTAGAGCAGTTACATCATTTTTATCAGGAGCATGCTGAGAACAACCAAAGGAGAGTTCTAATGATGATGGACTTGTAAATCTTGCATTTATGCGTTAAGCATCTCATGGACAGACATGAATTTATTTTAAATTAGTGTGGTGTTTTGTTTTTTTTCCCCCGTTGTTGATTTTCAGGAATTAAAAGTTAGAGACCAGCCCTAGGAACTGTTAAAGGCATTAAAGTGAATAATCCTTAAGCAACAAGAGAGAAAGAAATAACATAATTGCAAGGAATATAAATATGGATAAGGGAATAACGAATATTTCAGCTTATAACGTGGCAAAAATAAATCCCAGCCACACTGACTAGCCTTTTTAATTTCTTGTTTTGTTTTGTTTTCTTTTGTTCTCTAAAAAATTGTTTGTTTTGTACTGAAACTGTTCCCTTATGTATGAATCATCCAAATTAGAGCAGCTGGATAGATGTCCCACCTCTCTGGTGAAATGCCCTAATAACTAAATGTTCTCTTTCCCCCATCCTGTAAATAAGCTCTGTCTTTCACCATTTTTATCCAAAATTTAATGTAAAATGGGACTCTGTTCCAGATAGGACCAAGTTTGTTCCTTCCCATGGTATCTGAACATGATCTCTAGGTTTCTTTCTAGTAAATCTGGGTGCAAGTCCACTCTGAAAGAGGAAACAATTAAAGAATGAGCCTTTCCTTTTCTATCCATTAATTGTTGGGAAAAGGAGGATATAATATCCTTTACTTAGGCATTCTTTTTCAGTTAAAACATTCGGTATATTTAGTCTGAATTTGCACGTGGTGTTAGAATGATCAGAACTATAGATATATTAAATGTAAAATTCATCAGAGATAAGCCCTTCTAATCAATTACTGTGTCCTAGTGAACTTAAAAATCAAATTTTTACCCGATAAATATTTTCTAGAATTGCTCAATCCATTGGGTTTTAAATGTAATCATAGTTGACACCAATTTTTACTAGATCTTTAAAAATCTGTTGTCAAATAGAAGATGAACAATAGTATCATAGAAGACACTCTGTGTCAAGACTTAGATGAATTTTGTTTTAGAACCAGTGCAGGAACTTCCAACACCAGGTTAAATAAGTGCTTTATATTTTTGATGACCTCTCACAAAGAATGTCGAACTCCCGAACGCATATATTGCATGCGCTGGCCTCTTCTGTGCTAGATTATTAGACAGGAAAGATGTTTTTTCCTGGTTGTCCTCAGAGTATTGGTAAAGCAGCTTTCAGATTCTAGCTGTGGAGGCTGAACTGTGGATGGCTTTTCTTTGAATATAAACTGGCCAAATATCCTACAGTACTGAAACAATCCTGTTCCTTTTCATGACCTGGAGGGTTTTTCTCACCAAATTTTAATTTGTGAGGAGCTTTTAAATTTGGAGTAGGTCCTTAAGTTCTGCCAACACCTGAGTCTTAAAAGTCACTATCTTAAAGGTAAAGGGCAAAAAATACCAACCAATGGAACATGCTGAAACAATCCCCCAAAATGAGCTACAAATTGAGGTAGTGGAATGTAATGATTTCTTTTCTGAGTCATAACTAGAAAAAAAATCCATATCAAATGCAGGGATCCTGACTGTCTTGTATAACTGAAGCAAAAATAGAGCTCTGTACTGAATTCATCATCACCCAGTTAATGAAATGTACATCAATCCTGTCAAATTTACATACGTGTGATGTCTTAGATTACCTTTGACTATTTGAAGTCTTTTATGGTGGAGAACAGAAAATTTGAGGTTATGAACACTGACTCTGTTTGGTTTTGATCATGAGTAAATCACTTCATTTCTTTGTGGTTTAGTTTATTGAACAATAAAATGAATACATAAAACTGAGCTGTGGTGTATTATGAAGATTATGTAGCTATTATGAAGTATTATGAAGATTTACAATGATTCCAGAACATTTTCAGCACTTAATAATGCCTGGAAAATGTTATTGAGATGGGGCAGGCCTTTTCTCATTTTGTAATGAAGTAAATAAAAAACCCTCAATGTTTATCATGAAACATGCAATTATTAGTCATTAGGAAATGAAGAATCATATAATATTGCAACTTGTGTTATCAGCCTCCTACAAGGTCATTTTACTCTGTTAATCTGAGTGATTAACAAGGTCCAGTTGTGGGTACTCCAGTAGAAATAATCTAATGGTTTGCTGCCCTGCATGGTACATGGGTGTGAAATAAATTGTCGGCCACATCTTTCTACATTGGGCCTCACGTGGGAAAGAGCAACCTCTGAGGAAACCTCAGATTAGTAACTCTACTGAGCCTGCTGCTTTCTTTGAAACAATGCAATTACATTTAGAAAATCCTCCTTGATAAATTATCAGTTGGGGGAAAAAAAATTGACTTGGAGATTGCCCTTGCAGACTTAATTTTTGTGTAGTATTATGAGTATTATAATTAGCATTGACTGGATATAGCAATGAAATGTCGAGTTTACACTATTTCAAGGTCTATAAATAGCATATGAAAAACCTTGCCAAGTGCATTATATTTAGGGAGACATTATGTACAGACAAAAACGCAATAAATGGCGTCAATAAACATTCTGCACTATGAACAGATGTTCTTGCCATTATAAAAGTTGTGTTACTAATTGCATTTACACTTGGGTACCAATTCAATGAACTTTGTTTTAGAATAAGAGTTCTCAATTATAGAGGCAAAATAACATTCATGCTTCAGTGGAACTGGAAGGCTGGGGAGAGATGTAAAAGATACACAGGACCAACAGAAAAAAAAAGGTATTTTACATAGTTAAAGTAAACTGATTTTACTGCAATATATTAGACTGCTTTCTGGTGGCTAATATCAAAGGGAATAGATATCCACAGTGAAAAGCAATAGGACCTTAGTAACTGCTCTCCTTTCCTACTACCACGTGGCACAGATACCTTGAAGAACACCAGTTGTTTATAAACACTGTATTTATTTGGTTTAGCTGCTAAAGAAATAGGAAGCTTCTGAAATTTGCAGATAATGAGCAAGCTATATTCTTTTCAGTGACCCTCTCTGGATACATTTTGGGTAAGCCTAAAAAGCAAAGTGCTTTTGAAATCTTAAACATGTGTGCAACTTCCTCTGTTGTGATATGATAATTCCCAAAATTAGACATGTGCTTAAATTCTCTAGTGACTTGGGTCTGCATGTTGCGATCTTCTCTGGTGAACAGCTTAGGGCTACAGAAAATCATCAAAGAAATTACAAAATGAGCAGAATTTCTATTACTTTGATCAGGGAATACCAGGAAAAACCAGAAATAGAGCTGTAATGTTTATTTGAAGTAGTAGGAAGACAACTGTAGATAATGCGTGTTACATATTTATCACGAATGCTTTTCTCAGCTATGTTTATTTGCATCTTCATTTTACATGAAGTTTTATTTTTCACAGGAATTGCAGGAGAAAAGATTTACGTGATGCAACATCTTCTCAGATTTAAATATCATGCAATCTTTAAAAAGTTACAATTTCAACTGCATTTCTTAATTAAGGTTCTGTAACACCATACCAAAGAATACACATTTGCAATGTGTTTGAAACTTTTGAAAACAGACAAATTCTTTGCTTGTATTTATAACATTTAGTGACTTATTAGTGTTAAGTATTTAATAAGAACATTTAGATATTGTTTAGAAAAAGACAAGACCAGACAGTCAGGAAAGAAGGGGAATGGATGAGACCTTTCATCAGCACCTTCCACCCACATCAGCATAAATCAGTTGTCTAACTCCCTTCCCACCTGCACAAGCACAGCCAGTTGATCCAGCAGAAGGCTCGTCAAATCATCTCTAGGGCTAATGTCGGCTGGACCAAGTGACATCTCTCTGCTCCATGTGACACCTAGACCTAGCCCCAGCCCAAGGAAACAGGCAGGAATAAAAAGAAAAAGAGTGAATCTGAGAGTGACTTGCCCCTAGACCAGCTAAAGCTGATTTGGAAGCAGCAGGCTCGTTTATTACCATAGGTGGTGGGGTGGCCCCAGCTGGCATCCAAGTTCCCACCAAGCTGCTTGCTCATATCCCCCCCTCCCAGGGGAGTGGGAGAAGAAGGGGAGAAAATAGGAAGATAAGGAACAAGAAAACTCATGTGAAACTCTACTCCTTCACCCCAGACTCCTCTCTCCCCTGCTGTTACTGCAAGTCATACTCAGTCCCTTCAGCGAGGCCATGAGTGACAGGGGGATGGTGGTGGTGCGTGGGTTGTCAGGACATGGTGGTTTCTTTCTGCTGCTTCTTCCTCCTCAGACTTTTCCTCTGCTTAAGCATGAGCTCCTCACCAGCTAAAGCAAGGACCCACCATGGAGCACCTCTTTCTCTTCTTTCCACAGGTGCCACCACCGTGTGGGTTGGTTGGACCTGGCTGGAACTGGCAGTGTCTGCCATAGGGCAGCCACAGCCTCTTCTCACAAAGTCTACCCTGCAGCCCATATCCTGCTACTGCTCTCCATAAATAAGCCTCACAGGTTGTAATTGTGAGCAGAGCAGTCAGGATCTCAGTAGCTTTTAGTCTACAAGAAAGGTTAAAATGCTTCACAGGAGAAAATTCTTGATTCATCTGCTTACTCAAAGTGTGTGGGATTAATCATGATATCCGCTTCTCAAAACAGATTTGCTGTTTGGTGTGGATTATATGTTGTATGTTCGAAGATTTTCATGGTTTCTTAACAGCAATTCACACCAGGAGACTTTTTTCTCCTCCCTTCTTCATGTGGCTTCATCACACAGTGTGTCTGACTGGAAAGCCTTCTCTGCCAGTGCCCCTTGTCCTCTCTTGGACTTTGACTGTCATGGAGGAGTAAAGACTCTGGGAGGCACAGCTGTGGGGCGTGTAGGAAAGGCTGATTTACAGTCACCACCAATGCAGTCCTTCCAGGGAGCCCAAATATATTCCAGGTCATTACATAAAGGTGAATTCTTGACATTCGAAGCATCCATACTGAAGCGTTAGGTGCATTAATAATGGGGCATGCTACCACCTCTACCATTGCTTATTAATCTGGTATTTAATTGTTCTATAATATGTAGTATGTGAATGTAATCTGATAAAAATGATGCATAGGTGACCTGGGTGACATGGTGCCATTTTGCAGACTCTTTTGCTGACAATGAGTATTGTGCCGATTTTATCACTAACAAAAGTGAATCCTACAGATGTAAATATGTACTACTCATGAAAAAGACCAACACTGCAAAATGGAAGTTCATTTGAGAGCAATAGTAAATTTATAATGAATTACTCAATAAGTCTTCAGGCACAGTTATTTAATCCATACATTACCTATCCTGTCTTAATTTGAGGTGTTTGAACATTGACCCAATAAATATCTTGCCTTAGTGGGGTATCTGCTGATCCCACTGGAATTGTGAAGGGGCACCAAAATCTCCTTTGATAAAGGACTTTGGAAGATTTGAGAATCACGCAACAGCTGCTTAGTACTACTATAGGGAAAAGCTGACCTGTCTTCATGAACATCAGAATGTGAGTAATAAACCAACACGTAGATTAATAGATGTCACAGGCATGAGATGAACAGCTAATTTCATGCCCTATATATTAGCATAATTAGTTATGATTTATTGCAGGAGTCAAGCCCTAAGCTCCTTCACTGTGCAGTAATATAGCATTCAGTGTCTAAAGGAGAGTTTGCCTAAGGAGATGTTAAATACCCACAGTAGCAGTAGGTGCTCTTTTCATTGGCTGTGTAGCGTGCATTGGTTTGTAACTTTAGGCTTTGGCCTCAGTGCTTAAGATAATGTAAAATTAAGTAGAAAGATCTGAAAGTGATACAGACTTTTAAAAATATAAGAAACCCACAACTGCATGGGTGTTTTCTTAAATTGATAAGAAAATAGAAAGGAACTGCTAGTAAACAGAAAAACAAAAAAAAAAAGAAAAAGAACATACTAAAATGAGAAAAACCAAAAGGGAAGGATGAACTAGGACTTCCAAGGTGCACAGCTGGGAAAGTAGGTTTGACTGCAGTTAAGATAATAAGCCTATCTATTTTCCTTTTCAGAGGGGAAACCAGTAAGGTACTTAATGCGTAGTTCTGCTCTGAGATGGGATCCTGTTCTTGGTCTGAAGAGGTATGCATTTGGGGGTTTTGATTTTCAGATGCTCTGAAATCTTGACTGTTTGCCTCTGGAAAAGGTAACTAAGGTTGAATTTTCTCCCTAGTGGGCTGTCCATCTGTTTCTAATGTAGAATTATCTTGTGATTACTCATCTTCAAATATGAACAAAATATGTATTTGTTACATACATAAATTCTTTATGCCTTATTTTTTACACATTATTCTTTATTACTTCATTGTGTCACATATTTACAATTTTACATGAAGTACTTTTTGATCTGCTACTGTAAAGTGTGTTTTCTCTGAAGCTCTCCTTGAAGTCTCTTGGTTTTGAGCTTGTGTCTGGGTATCAACGATCAACAGTCAATTTTTGGCAGTCCTAGATGATGCCTTGTCTGAACCACTCAGCCACCACCTACGCAGATGACCTAGTAGTCATGCTGACTAAATAGAGCATCAAGCTGTGGGTGTTGTCAGCATGGCTCAGAATAGCTGTTGATACCTGGGCGTAGTTCAGGGACCCTATTGTGATTTCATCTTAAATTATTCATACACTTGATCTGTAGCAAGACTTAGAAATGTCTGCAGCTCACAAAGCAGAAACAACAATCTCAGATTCCCCAGAAGAAAGACTTGTGGCTTTTTTAATTTCTAGGTTTCAGGGAGACTGTATGAAATCAGAACTAGCCTGATATAAGTTCTTCTTTTTGGGAAGTAGATGTCATTTTTTGGTGTATTTCTAAAGGCAAAAATGCCAAGAAATGTACTCAAAACATTGTCACAAACTAAGTAGCATTTTCAGAAATAACTGTTACTGAAAATTCAGGGCTAAGGTGGTAAATCTGTTGTCAGCTGTTTGCTACTGAGAAATTTATACAAAAGGATATCTTGCCTGATGGAATGAAAGCAGCAAGGCTAAGAGGTAAGAAAAAGTAGAGATGATAGCAGTATTTTTCAGTAGAAAGGATTTACCTGCTTTGTTGTTCAAAATGTCATTTGATTTATGTTAGGAAGATTGTTTCCTGCTGCAGGGGAGCCCAGTCTTCGCATCACAGAGATACTCTTGGATTGCCTCTAAGCCATATACTGGCATTCTTCAGGTTTTTCATCAAATCCTCAGACACAAGCACTACACGTGGGACTGCTCTGAAAATCATAAAGTACCACCTAGCAAATGTTCTGAAGACAACCCAGGGATAGCATTGCTTACCTTCCTGAACTCGACCATTTGCACGTGTGGAGTATTGCCACTCTGTACATATGCAGTTAATGCACTGCCAAGTGTCTAACATAGATATCACAACTACTTCTTCCCAAAGAATATACAAAAAGCCAGAACCTGGCAGACTGGATAGCAGCTGGTTCAAATCATGCAAGCTGCCTTCAACTTTGTTGCTGTAGTGGTTATAATACCAAACTTACCTACAATAGACCACCCCTTCAAAATGTTCTGTCTACCTCTGTAAGCAGTGGGAATGTTTTAGTCAAAATACAGCTCAGTATAAAAGCATTAATTCCCTTAGCAGCTGTTTGCATTGCGGACCTGTTGAATGTGTACAAGTTCTTGTAGCTGCTCACCTGCCACTCTTCAGCATTTGTGCTTAGCTCTTGATTTAGCTCTGAGTCGTTTTGTAAGCGCTGCTTTACTTGCACCAGTCACTGAAATAACTGGGAGAATCATTCATTGTGTCATGCATTCAGTGAGGAGGTTTTTTTCTATTTTCCTGTTTGTCAGTTTTTTGTAGCTGGCGATTTTTCTAAGTTTTGTGAAACTATTTGCCCGTAACTCCTACAAATGACGCCTAGTTCGATATGTCTTTGTTGAGTTATTTATGCATTTTTAACTTGATGGTAGATTGTATGCTAAACCAGATGAGCATAACTAGTAGAATGAAGTTTTCAATACAAATATGCTTCAGTTCAATTGATCTGGAAGCATTGCTGACAAGCAGCTCATTTCCTAGAACAAGCATAGACAACAAACACAATGAGAGAAAGTACTTTAAATGATTTTTTTTCCTTTAAGTATTAAGTATTAGTAGAAAATATTTTGCACCACTCCACTTTTCTGGTTTTCATTTTCTTTCCAGCCCCTCTCCTAGGCTTTTTCTCTCTCTAGACACTAATCCTGAAGCTGACCATAAGTATCAAATGAGCATTATCTATGGCCCAGGAACAAGGATAAGATGCTTCTCAGGGGCCAAATTTTAGTTCCTTTCTAACTCTGTTGAAGTTCAAACTCTAGACTTTGCTCCTCTCAGCCCTAACCCTCACTCAAATGCTGAGCCTTCAGCCAAGCTTTAAACTTTGTGCCACCCACCCACATGAAAAAGTTCTCAAAGCAGAAAATATTTTGTGTCTCACTCCTTCCTTTGGCAGCTCCTCTCCAACCCTGTCTTCCCAGAGCTCTAGGGTTGATCTCCCTCCTAAATTTGTCCCTGATCCTAACCCTAGGATCTTAGCTCATCTTAAGCCAAGAGCCTTAGCCTTGGTCCAGGTGACAAAGTTTTCAGGTCAGAAAACTATGTCCAGACCACCACATTGACAGCCTCTGCCCAGTGCAGTCCTAGGTCTTATGTCTCTCTGGACCCTAACCCTAAAACTAGGCCCTCTGCTGAGTCCTAAGCTAAGATCCATAACTCTTGCCCAGATGACAATTTTGCCAGGCCAGAAAAGTTTTTATGGCTCACCTCTCCCTTTGGCTCCCCTTTCCAGTCCCACTTCAAATGTAGCTCTACCATTTTTGTCTCTCCTAGTTCTAGATCTAAACTTAACCTTATCCCTAACCTTAAACTTCAGCTCAGTTTTTACACAACACCTCCAATGATGGCCAGCTTAAAAAATTTCGCATGGTAGACATGTCCCAGCATTCACAAGGGCTCCTCCAATTAATTTGTTTCTGTGGTGGTAGGTCCAACAATGTCTGTTGGACAATCACCTCAAAGACTCTGGTTATCTACTAAAGAAATTGTACAGTGACATCAGGTAACTCATAGGTCATTTGAAATGCAGAGAATGCACACAGATTTTAATTAATCTAATAAAAACTTTCACAATTGGGGAAAGCTGAGAAAGACAAAGAAGGGCTGGAGGAGCTGAAAAAGTTGAGCCTTCAGGATGTATAAACACCTTAGTTTGAACATAAATAATCTGATCAGTCATGAATAAAACCCACAAAGTTAAAATATTACAATCTAAGCTAAAATAAGCAAAAGTTGAGGAGATAATATTGTATTTCAATACAATCTCTGTAAATCTTTCTTGTACCAATTAGACTTGAATTATAGGGACGTAGCAAATACACCTCCATTTTATAGAGGTCTGAACTAGGCTTTCTGTTATTTTATTCAAGTTTTGCTTTCTTCCCAAGGATAACTGAAGCAGAAAGGAAAACTTGTTTACTAGAGGCATGACAATCCTTGAGGCAGATTCCCTGTGGCTCCTGAATGATCAGGGAAAGATGTCAATTGCTGATGGGTTTTTTTAGACATATAAAGGATTTGGCTCCTTACTGACAGAACACTCCTTACTCAGAGAACCCTTTTTCTTTTTTAGCCCAGAAAGAAGCTGTGAAAAATTACTTTGGAAATTAACAATAGTTCTTAATATTCAAGGACAAGATGAATTTCCTTTTGCTGCTGCCCATCAGCTAGTCTACTAATAAATCTCACAAAATATGGAGTCCTGCAGTGACTGTCAAAAGCTCTTAGATATACCTAGTCACACACAAGACAGATAAAATCAATTCAATTTCCTAAGTGTGAGTAACATTTCTCTAAGAATGGTTCAAGCATATTTTAACTTCTGTACTGTTGGGATCTGGGAGTGGTGGGGGGTGAGGGTGTATTTTGTGCTATCATCCTGCTTGCATCCTTTGATGGTGCAAGTTGAGAGCCTGAATGGAAGATTTTTGACCCTTCAATCAACTGGCATTTGGTAATGACATATTTTTCTAATCACCAGGCCTATTCCTCAGACTTCCATATTTCCTTTTGTTGCCAGAGTAGCTGTACATCTACTTACTTTTAAAAAATATGTGTAAATTATAGGTGAGGAGGTTAAATACCTATTTATAATAATTACACATTAAAATGAAATTAGCAGAATATAGGAGAAAAAAGACAATGAATGATGCTAATTTGCAATTTACTTTGTCTTTACTAATTGCCTTCAGAAGGAGTTTTTTCTCAAAAGTAAGTCCCTTGACAATATTTTAAATGGAACTCCTTTGGATTTTTTAATTACTGCTTTTTTCAAGAAAGGTTTTTGGTTATTATGTCCTCACTAACTTACGCAACCATTTTGCTAGTTTTGATAAGAGATATTTATCATAGCTCTCTCAGAGATACTTCTCAACATATTTTTTGTCTTAAGTTATAAAAATGTTGAATTAATATTTCCTGCTATAACTTAATTAGCTTGTGTCATTTTTATATTTCCAGAAATCAATATAAGCACTGAGAATGCAGCTGTGGCATTTTAAGCTTAAGACTGCATCAGAGATCTGATGGAAATCTGCTTGAAATAATGTCGCCACATGGTTGAAAATAAAGGTGGAGCATAAATGCATATCTTCACATGTAATGTTCTTATCACTAAAATATTTGCTTCAATTAAATAATTAAACTCCCTAAAGTTTCCTTTTTTTTTCTTTTCTACTACAAAATTTTATTGAATGTAAATATTTTAATAAATATTTATTAAAATTTTAATAATTTTTACAGTAACCTCAAGTATCAACATATATGACTAATGCCAGGCAATTAGTCAGGTGACAGAATTTTAAGCTTATGGTTTTACAACTGAGAAAATCCTACCTGCAGTCCCACAATGCTTCATGTAAGGCATCTAAGGGTCTCTGATATTGTCTTCCATGGCAGAACTGACAAAACACAAGATTTAGAAACTATAGGAATTTTTTCAAATGTTCCAAAGGCTGCAAGGCAGCCAGTGTTCTTGCTGTATCTTACGTTGCCAGTGTATTAGTAACTGTCGGTATTATATAGTTATTGCTGCATACTGGTGCCACTCAGTCTTGCTAAACTTGCAGTTCCTTGCATGAACGGTAAAGATATAATCTTCAGTTTATAGCTTGAAGGTCCCCAGGCACCTTGCAGCCTCAGAGAACAACATTTGCTGGTATCCATCCAAAGCTGGTGATGTTCAGTTCCTATTTACTCTTGTTCTGAGCATGATTCCTTATATTCTGCTTTCTAATTTTCACTGCCTCAACCTATTTTTTCCTAGGGAATTGGGGTATATGTTTAAGAGACGAGCTACGTGAACGATGAATAAGCTTGTATTTTTTGGCAGACATAATATGAACAAATATACTGTAATATTAATATCCTGCCCAAACTTGGTTACAGTAGACCAACCATGGCAGAATAATGCCTTCTCCACCAAGTACTGAATTCCATAGAAGAAAAAAAAATCAATGAGGGAAAAAGTAGTTATTTTTAGCATACAAAGAAGTTGTAATCTTATCCCATGTCCTTCAACAACATATTCTTTAATAAAAAGGATAATTTTATTCCTTTTAATTAAGAACTGAGGCAGTTATTAGCACATTCTGGTTACTGCCTAGAAAGGCAATATATTCTCCTTTAAAATGCCCGAAGGACTTCAGTGTTTGTAAAATTAGTCACAGGTGAAGAGGTCCTCTTGGACAATGGTTACAAATCGATATCCTGATTACAGATCAAGTTTATGAACTATGGAAAACCCTCAAGGAAAAGGCTGACACTGAACAGAATACTAAAGAGAGTCTGGAAATGTAAATACACACGTACAGACAATTCAGAATTACATTTGATGAAAAAAATTGATAACAATTAAGGTTTTGTCTAAAGACTGGTTGCCAGTTTCTGAGTGGAGTGTGAGTGCTCTGGTGCCTTTAGACGGCTGGAAACACAAAGAACATAGTATAAATAGATCTGAAGCATAGGTAAATGCCAGTGTTGTTTTGTTTTACTTCCAAATACCTTCCTCTAAATACAAAAACCAAGTGCTAGCAGCCATTGACAGATGATTTCCTTTACTTTTACCTTAACAGTAGTCTAGTGTTAAGGCTGACACAAGAGTACCTAGCAAACCAAATACATCCCTATTAGCATGGTAATTCTTAAAACAGGGTGGCTGGGTCAGAGATTCAAAGAGGCGGAGATATATATGTGTTATAAAACTACAAATGGTAAAGGAAGGGATGGTCGCATAGGGTGCCAGTTGGGAAAAGACACCTTCCAGTACCTTCAGCTAACCAGATTACTAATTCTCTCAAACTGGAGTATGCTTGGGAGCATGCCTAAATCACAGTGACTTTGAGTTGCCTTGTAAAATGTTGTTTTTACTGTGATTTTTCCGACATTCTTAAATTTAATCAGTGAACTGATAAAGCAATTGCATTAGAGTGAGAATAGACAGTTTTAATTAAGTGCGAACATAGTAAGTCTGGTTTCACCTATAGAAATACTGCTTTGCTTGTACTTTAAAGATCCCTTATATGTGTTTGGAATTGGATAAAAATAATCATTATTGTAAATGCAAATAACATCCATCCTTGCATTATAATTTATTTTTTTTTTAGTTTAGTTGATAAATTCTCAAAAAGCATGCTCTTGAAACTGCTATTGCTCCCTTCTGGGGATTCACAGCTATTTAAAATTTCTTTCCTTCCAACTTCCCACTAATATGCTAATACTAAATCTGAACCATCTGCCATGTAAACAGAGAAGTGGGTAATATGAAAAACCTTGACAGCATAGTCTCTCATTTAACCAATTTACATAAGTTATTATTCATATAAATAAAAGTGTCCTTGAGTTACTTGGAAATTTCATGGCCATTACATTTTTTTCCCTAATCATCTACTAATTTCAATAAGGAGACAAAATTGCACTAGAACAGAGAGTGTCTGTTATGAATAGCAGAATGTTATTTACAATTTCAGTAACTTCTGTTTGTTTATCTGGACCACTGTGTATCTTCTGCATGAATCACTAGCCAATTCAGAGACATCCATTAAGCCATGGACATTCTGGGCTCATACAAAATCTGTGCACGTTTAGGAGAATAACCGCACTGTTATCTTCAGAGTAGCAAACAAAATATTTTTAAAATGCAACAAGAAAACATTAATGGCAAACAACACATATTTTCAGCCTTGAAATGAATTGCAATAAAAATAAAACCATAATTTCTCTGTAGATTCACTACACGCTCATTATTCTTGGGTCATATTAAGCTTGTTCTCTTTCAGATGTGTTCTACAGATATAAGAACTAACATCTGCAACTTCATGACCTGTGATCTGCAATAGTGATATTAAAATGGATCAAAATCTCTCTACAATGAAGAAAAAATAATGAAGATTGATTTTAAAATGGAAGAGAACTCCCTGTGCAAATATACAAGAAGCAATAGTGTGTAAACGATGCTTTTGAACTAACCAATAGTGTTTGGCTGTCTACAGGGATCTCTTGTTGTCAGCTTTTATACTGACAGCTAAAATCATATTACACTCTTAAAATATTGACTGTGTATTATATGCTGTTAGTCTCTTTTCTGTCACAAGAGTAAAAAGGAGTGGGCTAGAATTTGAAAGGAAGGAAGAATTAGATAGTCCTTATAAAGAAAAAAACCAAAACCCAAAAATGTGGAACCACAATCTTTTTCAGCAATATTGGAGATGAAGAAGAGAAAAGGTGCCATTTCACATGAGACTTACAACTTCATAAAATATACTGTACTTGAAGCCAACTGATTTACATAATGCTATTTCTTAAAATGAAAAAGAAGTTGTATAGGAGTCCAGAGAATAGCTTTTCTAGTGACATACTGGGTTTTTTATTCATTTCACATTTTACTGGTACCCTTGCTGTCTTCTTGAGTCTATATACATATATATGTGTATAATCTGTCTCTCAGAATCTTTTCCTTTTGTATACCAGCTCCATAGTGGACCAGTAGCTAGATTTTTAGCCCTATTTTGCTACTTTTACAAACAGATCCTTCACAGGATCAGGTAACCTGAGGCAAATGGTGCAAAACTAAGGTCTCCAAATTGATTAAAATTGATTGTTAATTACCCTTAGATGAACAAATTATCTGAGGTTAAGTTCCCTTGTAGAGAAAGTGCATGAGGACAGTACAGACACAGGTATGTGCTGTGAAGGTTGGAGATGGAGGATGCTTAATGGGGATGTTGAGCTGTGTAGAGGTGATCTGTCACAGACCTGTGATCGGAGGGTGTGATGTGGAGCAGCTGGAAGGTCAGCTATTCTCAATGAAAAGAATGGATAAAATACCATCTTTCCTCTGACAGTTAAGGGTTTACTTATTCACTCTAATAATCACAGCCATTATCCTGAATAATTTTAATTTTAAATTTCAGGAGCGTCCACTTCTCTGAAGCATTTTTTTTTGGTGTTTTTACTGTGATGGAGGAATGTGATTTGCAATCAATAATTTTACAGAGCTTAGAGCAGAGTGCTGTAGAATTTGTCGAACAAAGAGCTTGATTTCTTCAAGTTCAGAAAATATCCTGAATGGATCTTCAATTTACTTCATTCTGACAAGCATAGCAGTGAGTATGTAAGATATTTTCCAATATGCTTAGAAGCGGATGAAGATGTTATAGGTTTGAGTCCTCTCTTGTGCTGGTAGTGTATTAGTCACCTCCTTCTGTTTACTGTGGGGTAGGTAACAATTTCTTCACCCTGTTTCTCAGCCTTTAGAGCAAGATTTCAGATCTTCTAATACTGTAGCATATGTACAGCTTTGTTAAACAGCAAAACATAACTGTTGACAATCATAAATTAAAAGATGTGGAATCTGTGAAAAAACTTGATGAAAATGTTAAGTGATTGCCAGGAGTGTGCTCCTACTGTTATTTCCTCTCTCCCTCCCCCTCTTTAATCTTCTGTTCCTAAATGTTTTGTAAATTGTCCATTAAAATGCCCAAATAAGTTACAGTATATGTCCTCCTGCTGGCGAGCACAGAAACAATACACTATTCCACATCTAATCCCATTTACTTGCATATAAATCTATTTAATCAGTCCATTAAAAATTACAGAGGCTTTTTGGTCCTCCTCTGCCAGATGTAAATACTTACAGTTTGTACAGGGCTGGGTTCTATTTTTTTTTCGCTCAGCACAAAATGCAAAGTGCTAACCCCAGTGTTGAAGCTGAAACTCTAACAGATGCATCCATTAGTCTCCTAAAGTACGTTGCTATGTTTGATTTTTTTTTATTATTTTTTTTTCTCCCTCTCTGCAGTACAAGGAGAAAACATCCCCCGGGGTCTGTGTATGGGATTTAAATAAGCCTCCAACACAGTCAGGATGCCTTGCCTAATATTGAATACTTCTAGCTGAGATCACTAGCTGCATAATTGGCTACCACTCATTACTCTTCCTGACAAAGACCAGGAGAGTCAGCAGCCTGGACCTCCCCTGCTGTGTGTATCCCTACTCTGCCATTCATAAAATGGTCAAAGAACAAAAGATTGTATTGAAAGAAAAAAAAAAGAGAATAGTAGGAATATACACAGTTCGACCAGAATAGGGAGGGATGACTGTAATTCTCTGAATCAAATGTTCAAAGAAGAGCATAATCCTGAGAAAATGTGAGTAGCCTTGAGCCCTTCTGTTATTTCTAGCAGTCCTGGAGCAGCTGCTAGAGGTTACCCCGAGATTATGCCATCACATATCCTTTTTTTAATTCTGTAACTTCAAAAACTCACAGGCTCTTTGAATTAATGATTTCCATTTATTTCATGCATATTCTTTAAAATTTATTTCACTTTTTTTTTTTTTTTTCTTTGGTGGGTGTTTGAGAGACCAATGCATACTAGTAGTTGATTTGCTGGCATTCTTTGCCAGTGCCCTGGTGCAGCCTTGACTGGTTTCTAGCAACCCGTTTTTAAGAGCAGCATCTTGTCATCCAGCAGTACCTGTTCCTGTCTATATGTCTGCATGTTCACATCATCTGCCCAGTAACTGCAAACATTTTTAACATTCTTGTGACAGTTTTAAAACAGTTTTGTCAACAGCCCATTCCACCCTGCTCTCTGGTCACATTGCTTATTAAAGACCATTCGGGAGAAGTGATTGCAGTGCAATTCTGCCCTGATAAGATGCAATTGCACAGAATGAGCAGCACCGTCATAACCAGTCTGGGCAGCGTGAGGAGGGCAAGGTGTGAGCTTCTCCTCTCTTTAGCAGCAGGATCCTCAAAGGCAGGGTAATCTTAAGAAAAAAGAGACATTTTCAGCACCACACTCACTTATGAGTCAATAAAATGGTATTCTGGGGCCTTTAGAAGAGAAAGTAATTGATTAAACACATTCTAAAGTACGCAGCTGTGCTTTTCATTTGATGTGTCATTAAATTAAATTAGGAGGAAAGGAGATCAAGACAAACAAAGGGAGGTTGCATTGGATATAGCATATAAATAAGTTGTGGAGTTTCTTGTTGAAGGATCTATAAATTAAAGGTGACTCTACAAGTTCATAGAAGAAAGTCCATTAAAAATGTATGCAATTACGCAATCTTGAGAAGTCCCTGAATCACTTACTGCTGGAAACAGAAATAGTATTTAAGGAAGTTTCAGCATGTCCTTCTACTCTTGTGCTGTTCCCTGGGAAGTGCTGCTTGTCATGCTTTGGAGGCATGTATTGTATAACAGACCTTTGGTCTGACCAAACACAGGTTGGTTTTTTTTGTCTAAGATTTTTTTGGAAGACCTGAAAGAATAGTTGCTTAAATCAAGATAATACCTTAATACATTCATTTACCTAGATATAATTAAATAAGAAGCTGCAAGATTTTACTGTGATAGAGTTTCTCTGTAAGAACATAAACAAAAGTTACAAAGAAAAATTGGAATTCTTATTCAAGAATTGGAAAATTAATTGAAATACGTACACTTACTAGAATTAGTTTCTCCATGTTGAACTAAGTTGTCCTTAGTTTGAAAATATATTTTGTAGAGATTCACCTATAATTCAGGCACTAAATAAAAAGGTAATGTCTCATGCAGGTGGAGAAAGGGAGCTTGTGAAACCCTGGTTTACCTGTAGATTTGTTAGAAAGCTTGAGGATGTGGAAGGAACCTGTCTTCCTCACTCTTGGGCTTTGGNCAGTTCCTGAGAATTAAATGTCACTGCTCAGTGACACCTAAGAGTTAGATATAAAAGAAAAATCCCAGGTAAATTATTCAGTTAAACAAAGAGAACCGGATTTTGTTTTGGTTTGGTTTTTTCTTAGAATGATCTTTGTTCAGATACCGATTCAGATGAAGTTTAATGAAGAAATGCCAGATTTTTTTATCATCAACTGAATAGAGAAACCTGGAAATTGCCAAGTGTAGTAAGCCAAGAGTGCCATGTGTTTCCTATACACTAAATGTATGTCCATTGAACGTATTTCCTGTGATCTCATGGACAACTTTATATTCTTTTTTCCTGTGGACCTCAAGAACTGAGATTCAACAGTTGCTCAGTATCCTGGAGGTTCATACCTGAAACGTTTGTGCCTTTTCCCTGTTGGCAGACAGTGCCTCTGTTAAGGTGAAAAGATCAGTTTTGGTGGTCCTAAACTAAGGAAGCAGCTTGGGCAGTAGCTTAGAGTCTGATTGCAAAGGTTGAAGGTAATGTCTCATGCAGGTGGAGAAAGGGAGCTTGTGAAACCCTGGTTTACCTGTAGATTTGTTAGAAAGCTTGAGGATGTGGAAGGAACCTGTCTTCCTCACTCTTGGGCTTTGGATGCACCATGGCTGTTCAAAGCTGTGGAAGACCCCAGCTGGATACACTGGAATTGAGGCAGAGGTTGTCACTAGAGCAGTAATTGTTAATTGCAGATGGAGACTCTGCATTTAGCCATATTCTGGAATCTTTTGTGTCTTTATTTACACCAGTTATACCTCTCTTTTCTAGAAGAAACTTGTTTCATTTTTTCATCAAAATGGCATGAAACAAAAGGAAGTCTGTTTTCAGTTAACAAGGCTGAAAAATCGTGGCACCTTAAAATATGGTGGTATTGGAAGACAGACCCCAATGTGAACTCCTTACCAGTCTATTAAATTTTTATATTACACAGGCACAGTCATAATGCAAAGAGGGTGTAGGACTTGGTGACAATGGTGTATTACTTAATCCCTTCATTATTACATAATTATGTACTATTACATGTACCTCAATGCAAACTGAAACGAATGTGCTGGAACTGTTCTGTCCCACATCTGTGTGCACCACATGTTGTTACTTAGGGGTAGTTTATTCTGCAAGGGGTGGTAAGTAAAGTTTCTGTCTGAAAGGTAGTATTTGCTTTTGTCTTGTGGCCCTTTAAGTGTCTTTCAGCAACACAGTCAAGCCAGTTACCCATTAAAATGTTGTCAGACACAATAATTGAAACTGTTCTTTTAAAATGACTGAGGAGAGATTTAGCTTTACTGTGAGTATAGACTAGGACTCACCTCATCTGTCTCTGTCTGTACAGCATATGACACCTGAAAAAGGAGCTAATTGCGATCTTCCCACCCCTTCACTCAAAATAGCTTCTGGCTTGCTTAATTCTTTAGGGGTTATTTTTACAGCAGGTTGGATGAACCTTATACTGTGGTTTCTTTTGTGTTGTGTTGCTTCGCCACGGATCTAAACACTTAGCTCGCGTCTGTCTGGCAGTGCCATCAAATGCCTGTTGCAAACGAAACAATTGCCCAGGAGCCAGAGAATTTTCAGACCTGTGAAGGAACAGTAGGAGCTGAGTATGTCATCCAATGGGAATGCAACAGGAAAGGAAAATTACTCCTTCAGAGAGAGCTCTGCCATTCCTGGAATAGAACAAAAGTACTATTAGCTGCTACACAGTCAGACATCACAGCTTTGCAGAGAACAGGCTCTCTTGGAGAGTTTTTCTGTAGGCTCAGCAGGCAAGCCCTAAACAAAACAGCAAAACTTTACAGAGATGTCAAGAGGTATATATGCATATACTGATCCATTCCTTCTTTTCTGCCTGCTAAATTTTAAGGACTTCATCTGCAACTGTAAAATAGTTTTCCTAACTAGAAATCTGAGACACCACAAAATGCAAAAGTTAAAAACAGTAACTATCTTCAAACAGTATGACAAATATAGATGTATTCTGTATGGCATCCTTTCTGGAGGCAAAACAAAGTCCTAAAGCATTTGATTTTTTCTCCATCTTTTCTCAAGCTGTAATTTAATCTTGCCTGGGGCACTGACTTAGCTGTGTCCTTACCCAGATGGTAGCTATCAATAAAAAGACTTTCTCCAGAGCTACTATGCTACCTCTCAGCCATGGCAATGTATTCGCTTTGCCTTCTCAAGCTCTGCTGATTTCTATTGATGTCTTTCTTTAGCAGTGTTTTATGGCAGGATCATGGGGAATGGGCCTGAGGTTTCTCACAGATCTGTGTGCTGTACCTCAGGAGTGGAGAGACTGCGCTGAGGGCATTGAGGCTGTGCACAAATGGATCAGGAGCATATCTTCTGCCCTCACACCTTGGTGAAGAAACTGAACCAATGCCAGAGCCTAGTAAGAGGAGAGCAACAGAAAAACAGGGAACTGTGTTGAGAAAGCCATTCACGAGTGCAGAGTAGAGGGGGAGAATCACCTCCCGCAACCTGCTGGTCACGCTTCTTTTGATGCAGCCCAGGATACGGTTGGCTTTCTGGGCTGCCAGCGCGCACTGCCGGCTCATGTTGAGCTTCTCATCCATGGGGACTCCCAAGTCCTTCTCCTCAGGGCTGCTCTCCAGCCATTCTCTGCCCAACCTGTATTTGTGCCTCATGTGCCTATTGTGCTCACAATTGCTCACAGGTTAGGGAAAAGAATAAAACTGTGAAAAAAGTCTCTAGACTGTATCTCGGCTACTTAATTCTATCTCTGCATGCCACAAGTTGTTAAATGCCTGTCTTTAAATAACACTAGTGAAATGCCCAGTAATAACTGTACTTATCTTTACAGATATCTGCACACATGACAAAACTATGTCCAGAAGTCAAAAGGAAAAGCTACAGTGGAAAAATGTTTTTTTCTTGGACTTAGGTCAGGGGAAGCATGACCATATTATTAAAGCAGATTCATACACATTATTCTCAGAAAAGAGCATAAATAATAGAGAATACAGGAGTTAATGTAGCTGTAGAGCAGGTCAAGAACCACAGATTCAGGCCAGGAGCTGTATACAACCATCACTCTCCGGTAGGTGCTCATTTTGCCATGTGAAGAGGTCACTGAAGTGACCTCCCTCCCATTGCAGTCCCTCTCCAAGGCATCTCCTCGCCTGGACTTATCGTGGTAGTGAGATCTTACTGTCTGTGTGTCACAGAGGTCTGTCAGTGGGTTTGAAGAGAAGATAAACATTTCTCACTGCCTTTTTCTGTCAGCAGGACCTGCAGATTTAATTCCCTAAGAGTCATAGAAGCTATGTCCTCCCCAATCCTTTTTCTCTCCATTAACACTGACAAATATTACAGGTTACTGTGGCTGTGCAAAGCCAAAGAGATCATTGATTCTGCTCAATGAGTAAATACAGTACTCGTTAATGATGACCTAAAGCAGCACGTTTTTAGCCTGTAGCTGGAAAAATACAGAGTTCAGCTTAAAGCAAGCACTAAATTTGCCCTGCTGCTCCTGCTTCCAGAGTGACAGGTCAGGGCTTTCCATATCATGCCTATATTCATGTGTGGACTTGTGCATAGAGCTTCATATGTTCAAAACACTAGTGAAATGCTTCCAGTTAAATAGCAACTATAATAAAATGATTCCAATTAAATAGCAAATATGTAGGAAGTGGCTACATAAATATTGGAGTATAATTATGCCATAAACATAAAATTTGAATAAAAAATATTCAGCTGCAGTCCAATCTACATTATTTTATCAAGCTATAAACACAGAGCCACAATATCCAGATATATGGTCATTATTTATAGAAGAAACAAAAGAAGAAAAGAAGGTGGGGTTTTTTCCCACTTTGATGGTGCTGAATGTAAATGCATCTTCAAACATCAGTTCCATAGTATTTGCTAAAATTCAGAAAATCTGCAGTTTGGACGAAGTACGTATTGCTGTGTAAGAACATACAAATAGTAAGTCAGAACAGCAATATGTAATGGACTAGTGAAGTAATGTTGGTAAACCAAAGAGGCTCAGGATCAACATCATTAAAAAGTCATGTGGGACACTATGGGACTGGTGGAGTAATGCGTCTTTGTTTATTATGCTCTCAGAGAGACATTAATCTGGCAGAGTACGGCTAAAATGTTCCCCAAAGTGTCAAAACAATATATGGTCAAAAGAGCATCAGGAGAAGTGGCGGTGGGGGACATAAATAGACCTTCTTATTGACAAAACTGCTCTCTACTGGGTAGTTGTTTGCCGTGGATGGATCAAAAACTCTCGTCCCTGAAGGATAATGAATCTGTCATAACATGTGAAACTTCTTTTCCAGTAGGAACAAAACAGATATCTCTTTTCATACCTAAACCCTGTCCTAGAATGAAATAAAAATAAGTGGTTTTCCTTTGCTAGCAGTAGATTTCTCAAAACAATTTTGTCCTAATTCCAAACACCAAAAATGCTTTCTGTATATTTCCTCTAATTTAATTTATGCTACATTTTCAAAGATTATTTTTTGTCTTGTACATTGTAAGATTAATGTATATCTCATATTAATGCAGGGATCCAGTCTTTTCTTTTGTAGAGTCCGCATGTAAATTTTTGCAAATAATTTGTTCAATCTATGGTTTTCTGAAACAGAACCTGCTCTATTAGTGAAATAACTCAGCAGTGCATTTGAGTGCAACCTATCCCAAAGCCAAAATGTATTAACAATTATTGTCAGAGACAGAAATATTTAAATAATGTGCGACTTTCGGCATACTTCAAGCAGAGGATATTTCGGGTTTTCAAATATAAACCTTGAATCTCGAGGGAAGTTTGTAAGTCCCATGTGCAAAAGCACGGTTCATATTGCTGTCAATACAGATCATGTTTGCAGCTAGCAAATTGTTTACATTTCATTGTACCTGGCTATCTTGTGGAGGACGCTTGTCCTTTCCCGAGGGCCTTGAAATAGATGTCAATTAAACATAGAGAAGTACAATACGTTACAAAACAAATGTAAGCTAAGCATAGAAGTATACAGTAATGATAGCTTAATCGTGTTGTCACATCTAAGCTTTCTACACATGCAGCATGAAAAAAATGCAGTTTTCAAGGGACTAAATATATTTAACCATTAAATATTCTCACTTATTTTTCTATGAAAAAAATGTGACTGTGAAGTATTTCTCCCCTGTATGTATATATCTGTGTATGTATGGTTTATGTAGCTATGCTTTTCCATTAAGTAAGATATTTGGTCTTCAGACACTTAGATTTAATTGCTTATGTAATCACTCAAATCTCAGCAGGAATTAGAAAAAAAGACAGAGATTTAACACTGAAGTCAAGGAGCTATTGAACACTTGCATATATCGTGGCATTCAGTCAAGTAGAAACTCCAGATGACTATGAATTGGGTCATCTCTGTGATCTGTTACAGAAAAAAAGGCATCAAATTATTCTTGCAACTTTGTTTCTGATGGATTTTTAAAGCACTCTTTGGAGATATGGTTAACTTAAAACGTCTTTTGAGGAAAAAAGATAATTAGGACAGAAAAAGGTTTACAGAGGCTTATGCTTCAACTGTTGAGACTGATTAAACAAGTTTTTAGCCATTTTATAAATTGGCCAACAGAATATGAAGTATTGGGTTGAAAATCAGGAGTAGATCTGAAAGATAATCAACAGTCACTCAAATAAATAATGGTAGTAAAGACAATTTTTTTTTTTTTTTTAATATATTAATTCCCTTGAATGGCCATTGTGCTGTTTTCAATTCATCACTTTCTTTTTAGAGTTGTGATACATGATGTCCACATTTATTTTTAGTTTTCCCCAGGCATTTTCTAGTGCTTGGAGCATTGGCAAAACACTATGATTCTGACTATTCGGCTGCACTCTGTAGTCTCAGCTCAGACCAGATGGTGAGCCTCAGCTGCTGTGCTAAACAGGTGAAAGGAAAAAAAAAAACACCCAAAAAACCTATGAACGCTTAAAATATTGTTCGCAGTTTTATCAGAGATACTTTCCAGACAATAAGTGTTGTGGGTTTTTTTGTTGATTTTATGTTTGTTTGTTTGTTTTTTTTCTAATATTTATGAAACTGCATATTATTTAAAGCTAGAAGAATTTGTTTGCCAAATGATCAATGTCAGGCTTTTTATCTTCTACGGATTTTTTTTCTTGTTTCTAGTATAGCCAGTGCAGCAGTATTCTAACAGGAGCACTGTACCATACATACTTCCTTGTTACTTGGAGGCTTGCAGGGAGGATTTGGATTTGATTTCATAACTAAATTAACAGATTAAATTTACATGTCATATTGTGCTTTGTTACTATATGGTACATCCAGGACTGGAGCCAACGCAAGGGACAATTAAGGTGAACAGTTATCCAAAGCACCAGATGCAGGTTTAAGAAGTTTCTAGGTGGGACAGGGGTGTTGGATGAGGGACACATTTTTCCTTTAGTGAAATAAAAATCTTGCCTGTGCTTTTTTTGTGGGAAGTCAGATTTATTTTTCTCCAGCCTGTGTTAATGGCACTAAGTTGTTACATTTTTTATTCATTGTTGAAGTGGAAAATAAATTAAAACCTTAATTTCTGTGATACTAGTTGAATGCCTGAAAGAGATATGACTGATTATAAAGGTCTACGATACATGCAGTGGGTGCACAGAGAGCTGCAGTTGCATGTTTTCACGCCTCCTGGGTATTATACCATAGACACTGCCTCTGGATCTTCTTTTTCATTCTCCCACTTACTCGTGGTTTTGGTCCCTTTGCCCTTCCTTCCTTCTGCTCCTTCACTAAAGCTGCAAAACCTGTAATGGAAATAAAAACTCCCCAAATAGACTATCACAGTAACTTTTTTTTTTTTTTTTTTAAAGTAGCCTTAAGACTTTGAATCCCACTACTTTTGAAAATGTAGAGCTTGAAAATCTTGACTGTAAGTGGTCAGCTAAGATATATTTCATATCTATTTTTTTTTTTATTTATGTCGGAAAGGGATGTGACCTCAAAACATACCTTGATATATCAAAGCTTTTAGCTCATTCATTTAATGGAGGTTCTTCGTGAAAATTTGCATCATGTTTAGGATCACAGGATAAGAAAAGTGTAAATAAGGATGAACATTTCCAAAGCAGCTTTGTCCAGAAGCTGAAGTAGAGACAAGTGAAGCAGACAGCTCAGGGTTAGTCCTGAGGTCGACAGTAGATGGAAGATGTTCCAGTTTCATAAGGGTCTTTATGAAGGAGAGTGGAAATCTCCTTAGCAAAAGTGTATTATGAAATAAATCAATGAATTTTGGAAATAGCACAATTCTGGTTTTCTGTTCAAAATCTCTTTAAGGTTCTTTGTTAACAGACTTCAAAGGCAACTGAAGGGCTAAGAATTCTGTTAATGAAAGCGAATTTCCACTATATCTATGATTGTAGTAGGGTAACTGCACCTGCTTTTTGGGACTGAAGTGACACTACACAGTCTGAAAGCAAATAATGTTGAGGTAACTGAAAAGAAGATAATCTTGGTCTTCTTTCATGAAAAGGCTGCTAACTGGTAACAGTTAGATCAATCATGCTTTTGTGGATAAATGAGTGTATGGTGTTATATTCCCTGCTGAATCCAAATTCTAAGTAATAGTATGTCCCTTAGAAATGTATCAAGCGACTTTTTTCACTAAAAACTCTTTTCACTAAAAACATGAGAATGCTAACCAGTGGATATCTGGGCAGGTTCTTAAGGTTTTCATCAGCTCCTTAAGGTTTTCAATTCAATAATTGTAGTGGATTTTAGTAAAATGATACTTCAACAAACATGAATAGCAAAGCAACGTACTAAATAAAATCCCTGTTCTACAGCAGGCAGAGTATGAGACTTACACAAATGCTGGGCTCAAAAGATGGTGTCAGACTGGTTAAGGCTCATAAAACTAGTTCTGCCATGACCAATGTGTGCATTGGCAAAAGCTAGGGGCATACCCATCTGAATGGGCAACTACGTGTCACAAGAACCAGCAGCCTTGTGCACTGAAAGTCTTACACAAAACCACCCGCTGTTTGCATAGCTATACATACTCAGCAACTTCTGCATGAAAATATACCATAATGTAATAAAACGTAATAGTACAATGTAACAGCCAGTAATTAATATTACAGTTGTTGTGTAAGGTTTTTGTAACAGCACCATAGAAAAAAAATTTCCAGCTGCTGCCATTTTATGTGAATATAATGAAAGAGTGAACAGATCGGGTCTAGAATGAACAAGCACACTCCCAGTGAATCTATTTCTGATGCAGAAGGATCTGAAAGTGAATGTAGCCTTTAGGAACTACATAAAATATTTATAGTATCTTGTTCTTTATTTATCAATGCCACCAGCAACAAAACATTGCTTCATTTTACAGAGGCTCCATTTATACAGCACTTCACAAGAGAAGCAAGCAAAAGAAAATGGGCAGAGAAATAACCCTGACTTTTTAAATGGGCTTTAAATTAAAAAGTAAATACAACCCTAAAAAATATATCCTAATCTTTGAGCTCTAAATATCTTTACATTGCATGTGTATAGGTATGCATATGCCACACATCATGCTCTCAGTTGTTACTCTCAAATCTGTGTATGGTTCTTTTCGTTTGATCTCTTCTGACTGCTCATGTCAAATGGGTAACTTCAGTTTGGATGAATTATTTTTGTAGAAATGGTTTCTATAAAATAAGAAAATACTTAGAGTTTCTACCAGATTATGGTGACCATCTGCAATTGCATGTATCCAATCCTTATGGCTGGCAATAATTTAAAAGCAAGAGGAGAAGCAAAAAAGCTCACTGCCTTTTTTTTTTTACCTTCTGTGACAAACTCAGGAAATATTTAGTATTCAGAGGTTTGCGCATGTGAGCAATTTTATACATAACGTTGGCATTTCTGTTTATTCATTTAAGTGAACAATATGAACAAATGAAGGAAAATGAAAACATTTTTTGTGCATCACTTATGTCTTTGTTTCTTTGTTATTTTGGCCTGTCAAAATCCTTGTCCAACAGAGTGGTCAGAGGACTTCACTCTTTCTCAGTAATCTGTTTGCCTATGGATCCATGCTGGCATATTGTAAGTCATTCAGTCACCTGAAAAAGTGAAGTTTCTGTGACCAGTCTCTTTATCTCCATTACTTTAATGCTTGCTTCAACTTAGTTAAAAGCAGAATAAAACTGCCAGTGAAATGCTGTTCAACCACTGAGTAACTGTTGTTGACGGCCTTTCATGTTCTAGCTCAGCAGAGACAGAATTCATTTTTGATTTCTCAGTACTGACCACATCAGTCATAGGCAGGCAGAGATCCCATGACCATCTATCATCCATCTTTACTGTGCACCACTCACAAGACAGAGCACCAAGAAGAAAAATGTTCTGAATGTGACATTATAAAGCTGAAATGTGGGCGTGACATCAGCCTCTCGCATCTGAAGGGAGCCTACAGGAGAGCTGGAGAGGGACTCTTTGTCAGGAAGTATAGTGATAGGACAAGGGGTAATGGTTTTAAATTGGAAGAGGGGAGATTTAGATTAGATATTAGGAAGAAATTCTTTGCTGTGAGGGTGGTGAGACACTGGAACAGGTTGCCCAGAGAAGTTGTGGATGTCCCATCCCTGGAAGTGTTCAAGGCCAGGCTGGATGGGGCTTTGAGCAACCTGCTGTAGTGGGAGGTGTCCCTGCCCATGGCAGGGGGGTTGGAACTTGATGATCTTTAAGGTGCCTTCCAACTCTAACCATTCTATGATTCTATGATCAGTGCTGTGTTTGGCAAACTGGCTGATCAAGCCAGAGCAGAGGAGGAACCTCAAGCTTCTGAGGACTTTCTGCATGGCCTCTTCCTGAGAGTTCACTGGTGGGATGAGTGTGGCATCAAAAGGTGATGAGGAGCATGTTGGAATGAAGAACCTTTTAGTTTCACTAGAAGGCATGCTAGGTCAGCCATCAGACTTTAACCCTGAGTGAAGTGATCTTGTAAATATACTCCATGTTTAAAGACTATAGCACCTCTGAAGTCAAGAAGAGTAGCAGTAGTCTACAGTACAAATATATTAACATGCACTTTTCTGTCTGCTATTCTTTCTGAGATGGACATGAACTAACACTTCATATCAAAATGGACTCCGTTAGATTGTGTAAGACTGCAACATTTCTTTAGCTATTTATTTTACTTCAAATGGAAAACAGACCGAATTACAAAAGGAAGATAAAATCTCCTACACTGTCACTTATGAGTGTTTCAAAATACCCAGTATTATTTTAAATCTTCATCTGTATCTATTTTTGTCTGGCTAAACAAAATTCATTTCCTATTTTGGTGGAAAATAATTGATCAGTTAGATATAACAGTGTATTAATTGTTAAGAAACTTTCTGGGGACTCTTCACATGATGAAGAAGTGAAGGATTATGCTGCTGACTAGTGTTTTGTAGAATGGCTTATTCAAAGTAGAGCAAAAATCCTGACAAAGCTAAAACTTTACTCAGTTCCCTGAGCTGTCTTTATGCAGTCAGTGTCTTTTAAATACTGTTATATAAGTCAGCTCTCATCCTACTTTAATAGTTAAGGCTTTTTGAAACAAGCTCTTCTGACAGTGCAAGAAATATTAAAAAAGAATCAGATTTTAGGGACTTTCTGCTAGCAGGATATGTGTGTTCTGTGGTCCTTTTTTTTTTTCTTCTTTCTTTATAACCCACTATCCTTCACCAATGTTATAAATCCCAGAGAGGAAACCTAAGTTATTCATATTCTGCAGTGAATAACAATGATTTTATTCTTTTGTAAACTGTATGTTCATCCAGCCTTTTCTAGGATAGGGGAAAAGCTGCAGAAGAGAAATGAAAGGGACTTTTGCTCCATTTGTGAAGGACAGAAAGAAAAGAAAATCTCAAGAGAAAATGAAAAAAAGGTGAAGGCTTACATTATCCTGGGTTTTTTGGTCTGGAAATAGATTGTGTGCTTCCCCTCGTATCATTGTAAGGAGAAGTGAGAGGAAGAGGTCCCACATCTCTTTTGAGAGCGGTGGTGATAGTTTAAACTTAGCAGCTCTCTAGGTAACACTGTCAATTCTATTTCAACAATTAGTGATGAAGGAAAGTGTCCTGAAGCAAGTGATATTAATGTTTTAGTAGGTGGCATCCTCTCTGCTCAGCCAGTATTGCTAGAGGGCATTTTGATGATGGTGTTTCAAAATATAAAGCTGACATCCTAGTCCCTTGTAGCTGTTGAGGTACAATCTAGTGACATTTTTTACAAAGACTTATAATAATAGGGAAGTTTACTTGTGATTTGCTTCATTTTTACTTAAAGTAAAATGACCTGAATACATACTCATAAAGCCCTTTACTCTTTCAAATCTATTTGAATGTGATCTATGCACTGATAGTGCATAACTGCACTTAATTAACATTAGTATTGGATTTATAACCTGAGGTTATTGGAGAACAATTCATAAGAATCAGGAATTGTATTGAGATTTAAGTAAACAAAGGTCTAGACTGCAAATAAAATGCTTGGGGAAGAAAAACAGTCTGCACAAATGGATGTTCCTTCGCTCTTATAAGGTTTCTCCCTCAAAACATTTAAGCCTATCTCTCCTTCTGTAACTGCTGCACTCTGAACTTCTTTTATCTGATGAGCGGTTCTACTCCTGAGCACTTTGTCAGTCTGGGTTGGGATAATGGGCATTACCTTTACGTTTTTCCTCTCTTGTGAAAATTGATTTATTTGTCCGACGTGTGTTGGGGGGGAAAAGTCACAACTCAGACTGTCATTCTGCAGATGCAGCCTGAGTTTTAAAAACTCCCATCTATTCCTCTGTACAAAGCAGCAGCTGACTGTACTGTAACCATGGAGACCTGCAGCAGATTCAGGAGTTGATTTGAACTCTCATGCTTCAGATCAGAAAACGTTAGATATTCTGCAACATGGAGGTGACAAAGTCAGCCTCAGGGGAAGGCTACTGGAGATGCAACACTCTGGAGACCCTCCCCTCCAGAATCACCAGATCTAGGTCTGTTCTGAGACAGTATTTTGCACTTCACTGCATTTCAGGTGAAAACAAGGAACACCCATAGAATTGGAAGGGTTAAAATTCTCTTACACTGTAATTTGACTTTCAAAAATACTTTTCCTGTCATCTGGTAATCCATAATATCTTACTTTCTCCTAAAAGATATAATCCCTCCCAGTTTTACTAGTGAAAAGAAAGCTTGTAGTAGGACCGTAGCATTATATCTCAAAGTTATATTGCTATTAAAACTTTATTATTAGTGTATGTCATGGTCTGGATTCATCATGTGACCAATAAACTGCTGAATTCAGTGTTGTTGCATTATGGGTACATTTGATCCTTTGTAAATAATTATTACACTATAGTTTAAAACACAAATGGTTCTACATCTTTTTCTCTCTCCTCCACAATATTTTCCTATCTTAGCAATTTTTATTAAATAAACTTTACTTAGGCCAGATCACAAACAAATAGCAGCTTTAAGTAGTGCTCCATTAGGATCTCTAAGCTGTGTTACATTGCAATGGAAACAGCTTCTGGATGTTCCTTGCTGAGTATGATCAGAGATAAGGATCAAACAACTTTAAACATTGATTTAGAATGAGAAGCTATGCAAAATCAAGGCTGTTTAAACAGCAGGAAATCAGAGGAGAAAATCAGGGATTGAAAAAAGAATAATGACTAACTGGGGAGAATAAAATAAAAGTATTTTGGTAAGGGTAATAGAGGGGATGGAACATTACAGGATCTCTTCTTTGCCAAAGCTGACCTACAGTACGTATCAATCTTGTTTTTCTATTCAGACAGCAGAGCTTTCAGCATTTGGCTTGGCTTGCTCAGTATCATCATCTCTGATATTCCAGGAAGTGATATATGGCTCTGTGCCTCGGAATAAAGGAGATATATTGACACTTGCTGCTAATATTTCTTCTAGATATAAAATAGCTGTATTATTGAACAGGGGAAATGATTCTTTAGAACTTCATTTACTAATGGAGTACAGAACAACTGATGTCAGGAAGAGAAGGTTAGACTTGAAGAGTAAGGTCTTTTCTACGGAGCCACATCTCAGTTTTCAATCCCCAAATTAGAAGAAGAGTACTCAAAGGGCTAGTGATATCTTTTTGGCCCTTCCTCTTTCATTTTTACATCTTTCTCAAGCACTGTGTAAGCATTTACTTTCTATTTACTCCTGTCTATGCATGGGAAATTCTGTCTTGTGTTTTATGTGAATGGTCAAAAGCTCCCTCCCGTTTGTAGGGGGGAAGAGGTATTTTGGCAGGGGTGTTGGAACTTGATGATTTTTAAGGTGCCTTCCAACTCTAAACAGTCTATGATTCTATGTTTCTATGAATTCTGCGCCCACTGTTCTTCCCTAATTCTGCTCATTGTGCACAGAGAGTGTTACTGGTCTTGGTGTAACAGTAGAGGGCGATTTTGCACATTAAATGCTTTCTTTAGTAATGGGGTGTGAGCATTTGCCAGTACAACTAGCAGTAGAGATTTGAATAGAGCCTGTTCTGGCCTTCTCTGAAAAACTTCTCCCTGCTTAATGCAAGCCCACCTCTTAAAATGCGTGTCCAGAATATTTGCAACAGTTGCTCTCTCTGAGGATAAGGGGCTCTAAGAAGTTGCTACTGCCCTGTGATACAGTAGGGCTAGCAATGTCATCCTTGCCATGGATCCTATACATACTAGATCTCTTTCTGAAAAGCCACTTTCTTTCTAATAATGTTCTGGCATGGATTATTGTATGAGAGTATTATATCCCAGATGCAGAACTTTGTATTTGCCCTTGTTGAACTTCAGTAAAAATGTCAAAGAAAAAGTGGAGGTTCAGAGAAAGATGAGAAAGAATACACAAAAGTCAGAGCTGGAGAGAACAAACAAGAAAAAAAAAGAAAAGAAAATATTTTGGAAGGCACAAGTCAAGAAGGAAAATAATAAAAGTATGGATGAAAAGGTTTAGAAAAAACAAACATGTCTTTATGGCTGTTGCATTTTTTTGTTGCATTTTCATCCTAGGAAGATATCAGATCTAGGCAACAGGGAGGAAAAGGAGTTTACATGCTGTATTTCAAAACCCCCATTTTTTCTTGCAATGGTTGAATAAAACAATGTAGAAAGGTTTGTGGTGCCATGGGAGTCTGAAGCTACTGCTAGTTCTCTGATGGAATCTGTCAAATGTAAAAGCATATTCATTAAGGTCATGCACTTTTCTGCTTCTAGCTCAGTGCAGCTGTGGCATTTTTCCATCTGTATTTCTTGTTAAAGATCTGAATGACTCATCCTTGAATTTGCCTTTGAGGTAGACAGTTTTCCTATGGCAATGAAATCCAGCTGGTACACAGAAAATGCGTGTGTCGCTGTCAAGGAAGGATCGTTCTTAAAAGAGTTCAACCCAGTCTTAAAGTTGGAATGTTATC
The DNA here is from genome assembly GCA_013400375.1 of Thinocorus orbignyianus. Classification (NCBI taxonomy): domain Eukaryota; kingdom Metazoa; phylum Chordata; class Aves; order Ciconiiformes; family Thinocoridae; genus Thinocorus; species Thinocorus orbignyianus. Next base: position 262,928 of record VXBW01002682.1, read on the forward strand.
ATTCATTGTTCAGTCAGACTTTATTGCTTTGCAGTTTTTTTTGTATAACATTTTAAAGTGTAAGTAACAGACAAAATATTAAAAAACCCCTAGTAAAAAATCTTCCTCTGGATATTCAAAGGATCATTAGAAAAAGGAATCTACATCTTACTGAATCTAATTTTTCTTCTCTAAAAATATCAGTCTTTTCTAACCACAAATAGTTCCACTTATAAACACAAAAAAACTTTTCAAAATACTTTTAGCGTTATTATTCTGCAATTAAAAGGAAAAATCAATTATGCACCAGTTTAGTTGGCTAATTGCACTTCACATACTCCCACATAATCTTTTCCATTAGCAAATGCTTTTATTTCAGTTAAGTTTTTTAAAGTTTAGTGTTTATTCATGCCTTCTTAAATGTCTGTGGGTTATTAAGCTCTTTTATCTTGGTTTTCTCAGACTCACCCATTAACTGATTTCTTTGCAAATGAAGAGACATAGACTTGAAACATTCAACTGTTGCAAAACAAAAAAACTTCAATAGTGTTAAAATACAGGTAGTACTCATAAAGGATAACAAGACCAGGAAAAATTTTACTATTTCTAATACAATTTCAGCATTATAGCCTCAAAGTACTTGGAACACATTTATGAATTAGGACTTATGAAAGTATAACATATTGAGGAAATATATAACTGATACAACTAAACATCTAAGGAAATTGCAAGTTTTCTTTGATTTTGAAGATTTTGTGTGTGTGTGGTTTTTTTATTATTTTTTTTTTTTAATTAAAAAGATAAATTCAGTCACTGCTGGAAGGCTTTTTGAAAATATTTGAAGTCAAGAATGACGTACGTTTTGTGGAGTCTTCTTTAATTGATTCACATAGGCTAAAGAAATAGACTGTGTTGGGACAAGTTGAAAATCCTAACTATAGAGTTCACATCTTGACAGCTAATAAGTCCCACCATGTGAAACTAAGTGATATAATAAATGTCCCAAAATGTGTTGGGATGTTTTGGTTTTTTTTTCATGCAAAGTTTATCTGATCAGATGAGGCATCTCATCATCAGTCTCATTGATTCCTTGGCTGGCTCCTGCTAGGTGCATGATTGCAAAGCATAATGTAGGCTTCCTCTGAGAACCAGGCCTGAAATGTCTCAAAAAACCCCCAGAATAACATGAACATGTAGGATTTACACACTGAATTGTCTGTCTGTGCAATTCCAAATCTAATCCATGGTACAATTACTATTTATGAACCACTGAACAGTACATCGTGCTGTGGTGGTTTTGTTTTTTTTTGTCTGGCCATAGTTGTGTTTTGATTTTTTCTGGTGAGGAGTTAAAATCATCCCCCCTGAGTCTGAGATTATTATGGATAGTTTGATGAAAAAGTAGTACAACCATATTTAGAATGTGCCAGGAACCTGTTCAAGCAGATCTTAGTGTCTGACAGCTGTTTGATAACTAAATAGATCTAAAAAAAACTTTCATTTGCCCAGAAATGTTACAATATTGGCATTAAAATGTGAATGTGTTTCACTAGTCATCACACAATGGTTTGTGAAATACCACAGATGTTTGTGAACGTAACCACAGAGGAACCCCACGCTACTCCATATGATGCTACAGAGTAAGGTTTTCAACAGTAATAAAAACCTTATGTATAGATAGCCTGTATTCAAATCAGAAGCAGAAGATTTAAAAGCACTAACTAAATTGATTCACAGAGGAGCTGACAGAATTTGTAACAGGACACTGACTGTTATGTGAATTCTGGAAGACTTAATCACAAGGAGGACTCAAATGTGTATTAACACGGCACTTATACAGTTGGAGAAACTATTTCTATTGCACCGTGGGAAAAATCATGTGTCTGTATTAGAATACCGCAGAGCGTATACTCAATAGTATTGGTGCTAAAATAGCAACACAAAAAAGAAGCCTCGGTCTGGCCGTCACTGTTTTACAAAGATAAAATCAGTATAGAAGTTATTTACATCTCTCCTATGAAAGAACCACAAGGCAGTGAGCACCACCACGCTTCTGCACTCAGTATGATTGTTTATCCAAATAATGTCATGGAAGTGTTCGGAGTGAATGAAAGCAAAATCACTGTTGAGAAAAGGTTAGGGCAAAATGCCTTTACTCAAACCAAGATAACGCTACATTTACCACGAACACCGCATTTTCAAAGAAACATTCCTACTGGTAGCAACTACAGCAATTCCAAGGTGAAAAAACTGAGCACATGGGAAAATGTACTGACCAGAGTGTGACACACATGATCAAAACATGTAGATGTATTTGAACATTCAGAGGAAAGTCTGCAAATCAATATTTTGCATCTTAGCATAATATAAAAATCCGTGCTTCAGGGAACAAACTCACTATCAACTTCATTTTCTAGGATATTTTTGCAAGTTATTACCAAAAGGCATGCGTACTCATTTCAAGTGGGTTTAACAGAAAATAATTTTAAAATTAATTTAATATTACAATTAATACTTAAACACTTGGGACTGTCCAAGAATAAACCTAGTAGAGTTATCCCACATGGCTGTCGTGGTACTTGAGTGAGTTCCTCTATCTATTATATGATTATCTGCAGCTGCTGTCACCCAGTAATCAGCCTGGATCCTTCTGAACTGTAATAATTTCCAAGGAAATGCTGAGACTAATGTTACAAACAATAATTACACACATGAGACTAAAGCCATACTGTAATCACCTGTTCATTGATCTTATCCAGTACATTTAAAAGAAAATTGTGAAAGGTGCTGAATCACTGGAACAATCTAGGCAGCTCTGCCTGCAGTTTCTACATAAAAGAGAGACTTCTCTACATAGCCAAGAGCTGTGGAAAATTTACAGAACCATAGAATGGTTAGAGTTGGAAGGGACCTTAAAGATCACCAAGTTCCAACCCCCCTGCCATGGGCAGGGACACCTCCCACTACAGCAGGTTGCTCAAAGCCCCATCCAGCCTGGCCTTGAACACTTCCAGGGATGGGGCATCCACAACTTCTCTGGGCAACCTGTTCCAGTGTCTCACCACCCTCACAGTAAAGAACTTCTTCCTAATATCTAATCCAAATCTCCCCTCTCCCAATTTAAAACCATTACCCCTTGTCCTATCACTAGACTTTCTGAAGAAGAGTCCCTCTCCAGCTCTCCTGTAGGCTCCCTTCAGATGCTGGAAGGTATTTCAAAAAGTATCTTTATCCCTAAAGGTCTTTTGTTGTGTCTTTCAAACACCACCACCACCACCACAATAGTCTATATTAATTAAAATACGTATTTTGCTGTGCTAGGTGAAAAGGAATATGGAGCTCAAGACGTGAACATTTACAAAATGTAGGTGTGAGTGTAGGTATATATTAGAGCAATATTTTTTTTCAAGCATACACCTGCAGCAGATGGTACGTGCTGTTATTATTTTGTTACGAGTGTGTTAAGTCCCAGATGCCGAACTACAAGCATTGACCGTGAATGTTAAAACACATGTGTCGCCAATGACACAGACTCACTTCCCCTGGTATAGTCTTATGGCAAGAAGGATGACTGAGCTTAACCCTTTGCCCTCTGTCATTTAATAAACGTCCTCTCTAGTCAGAAAACTTGATATACTTCCCAGAACAGCTGTTAGTAAAAGAGTCACTGGTGTGCCCAGGATTTTTCATGGATTTGGCATATATTTGCCCAAGCTGCACACAGGGGTCTACAAAACAACTTAATTTTCATTTTTTTTAGTTGTTTACCCTTAAGCTTGATGTATAATATATTGAGGGTATGAACTATGAATTGGAATGCACTTTGGGCACTCAGTAAGCCATGAAATTGTCCCTGTAACCATAGAAGGGACTCCAGGCGATACTGCAGTTCTGTTGCAGGATACTTTTTTCTTGCTGTTCAACAGCTTGTACAAAAATTTGCAAAGAGAAGTGTGATAATTACAGAACTTCTGCTGAATGGAAGCAGGTTACTACTGAATGCAGAGCTGTCCTCAAGATGACACCTGCCTTGTGTCAATTGCTTTGTTATCTCTGGAGCCTGATTTTTCCAAACTCAAGATGTGGCCTACATGTGATTTCACTGATGAGACAAAGGAAATAGAATAATTCATGACACACTCTCTGACTCTGGGATCTTCAGTAAAGCAGATATAGAGAAACTTNACATTTTGGATTCATAACGGGGATGGGCCAGCTAAAGAAGGTGTAATCAAAACCTGTAGGATGCAACGCAGCAGCTACAGCCCAGAAACCGGTGCAGACAAAGTAGGTTTTTTCCACTTTAATGTGTCTAAATTCCTGATACTTGCAGGACATAAGCAACAGAAAAAGTTAGAGTAAGGCTACTTTATGATATGATAATACAAGCATCATTCACAAAAGCAATGAAAACCAGTATATTTGTACTCAGTTCAAGAGATCATTTACATTTGCATAAACTTTATTGTTTTGGCAAGTGACCCTTGTTTGAAAATATTTTAATACAACAAATCCAAAATCTTGTATCACTATGTAATCTTCCTCGACTTCTGTACTCACTTTTCAAAGTCGTTTTTCACTTGCTTTACTTGAGGGGTGAATAATATTAGTCATAAAGATTAGTCAGGAGTTATTTGATGATGTCTTATTGCAGGGATGTTGTAATTCATTTTTACCATGTTTAGAGCAACGGATAACCTTTATGTCTTAACAGAATGTGGGTTTGAAACATTTGCTATAATCATGATTAAAACAATGAATATGGTAAACCATTTAAACTAGCAGTGGTTCCTTAGATTTTGCCACCTTTATCAAGAGGTGGGTGAAAAGAAACTAGGAAAATACTATAAAGTCCATATATTTGCCAAATCCTCTTAGAGCTATAATAATTATGTTGAGTCAGGTATTACACAACTGCGCAAAATATTACATATGTGTAGAAATTATTTATCCTTTATCCTCACAGCACTAATATAAAAGAACATTATTACCCTCCTTACTATAAATTATTCGCTACATCAGGTGGGGAGACAAGTCTTGATATTTAACAGTTCTCTTTAAGAGAAAAAAATAATTAGACCTGATCTCTTCTCACATCTTCCCAAGACTGCATCCCCTACACTTACTTTAAACTCATTAGAGAATATTTAGAGAACAAGACAGTTAAAATGAGATTAAATTGCAAAGCTGAGGTTCTGATTTTAATTTATATGTAATTGAGGCTTAGTTTTATCCTTGTAAGAACAGGAGTTCTAAAGTGGAATGGGCCAGATTCTTCAAACTTTTTAACCTAAAATGAATTTTCTTTTTAAAATATTTTAAAACCTTAGAGAGTTCTGTGTTCAGTGATTTTTAGTGGTGGAGAAGTGAAAGCTACATTTCTGTAATGTTTTTATTAGAAGATTAATGTAAAAACTTATAGGAAAATTTGTTTATGAAAACCTATGTTACTTGGATACATTAAAATGCCTGTTTCATTCTGATGAACATTTTGTTACTTTAATGATTTTTATTTCTTTGCATATGCTTGCATATTGTTTGAAAAGAACTGTGTGGGAGAGACAGAATTTTATTAGTCTGCCACAGTTCTGTGGGAAGAAACACTCTAACCTGCTCAGGAAAATTTGACTTTTCTGAATTTTTTCAGAAGTGAGCTTGATGGAATTAGTTTCTTCAGCAGGTGGAAAATTACGCCAGCCTAGGTGCTTTCCTTCCTTCATTCCATATTATAATACAAGCAATATTTATTTGTCAATGCACATAGATAATAAGGACCATCTTGATTCAAGAGGCAAGAATTACAATGAACTCCCTGCAGAACTGTTTGACTTATTATCTGTCTCTGCACTGAAAGGAGAAAATAAATACCGTTTTCCATGCCCCTCCTTGATTTCAGCAAATGAAGAACTCTTAATTAAAGTATTCTGAATCACCTCAAAATTTTTCATATATTGATTACTGAAACAGTCTGAGAGGATTAGCTTTATGGTGTCTGAGATTTATGTGACTGCTAGCCTTGAGATACTTTCAACACCAAGCAGATTCTCCTGGGCTGGAGGTGGGCTTCATTTGGAAATGTGATTTATTTTTGTGTCAAAATGGCTAGTTGACTATGTGTGCATTACTGTGGATATAAAAAATATCCTTAATTTTCCTTTTTAGTCTAATAAGTCATTACACAAGAATGGAAATACGGAACAAAAACTTGTGATGCAAAACTTAAGCAAAAGGTCCTAATTCTGCATAAAAGTGAAAGTTACTTTTGCAAATCTCCAACAATACGGTGCAGTAGTACTTCAGCAGTGCAATAAAATCTGAAGTTACCTAACAACATATGCATCATTTCACCAACAAAAATGCCCAGGCATCAATACATTCAGGAAAAGTGGTTGACTTTGGCCTAGTATCACTTGATATCAGAGTGCACACTGTTATTTAAGAGAAGCAGGGGTTTGTTAATAGCAACTCATAACAACTTGTGACCATTGCTAGAATTCTCACAGGAGATGCAAAATACCATTACTTTTTTGGTTTTAGAAGAGAGGATTTGCAAACCAAAATTACCACTGTGTAGATTCTTTAGAACACTTGTCAGAAGAATAAAGGATTGAAGTCCATAATGAAATATGAAATGCAAAGGAAAAAAAATCTAAAAACACATAGAACTTGAAACATGAGAATATTAACAGACTCAAAAAAAGTGTCATGTACCTTAAAACTCTTGGTTTGGCTGCTAGCACATTCACAACCTCAGTTTTTTATTCATAACTAGTTTTTAGCCCATCATGAAATCCTCTTCAAAAGACAACAATATTGTGATCTGCATGACACTTATTACTTAACTAATATCTGAGGAGGAGAATCTCTCTCATTTTAAAAACATGATAGTCTTGCAGCTTTCTGGAATAAAATGAGACACATAAAGCTGTAAAAATGTGAATTGGGCTCCTAGGAAGTATGATTGGGTCAAGAACAGACACAGCATGCATTTGTGATGAAAATCAGGAGTTACAAATATGAATGATGACAAATGAAAGTGCATTATAGTCACAGCAGTTTGTCACACTGGGTGGGCACCCTCTGAGAGAGAGTAGGCAATCTTTTCTTCAGTTTTCAGAGGGGAGGAAAGACAAAAGATTTCAGTGTTTCACCTGAGCTTTTTCTCGGGGAGGAACCATATAGGTACGATGAAATTCTGAGATACAACAGTGCTGAAATCAATGGACATTCATACCAGCCCACAGAACACTGATATTTCACAGAAAATCTGTAAGCCCTGTTGAAAGCACCTCAGAGAAGATGAAGAACAGTTGATCATACCTCAGTTCTAGGTGTTTGTCATTGTGTGTAATATCAATGGTTCCTGTGACAATGCAAGACATGGTCATTTCATTCAGATGAAAATGTACAAAGTCTGTATGTGGTTAGAGTGCCAAAGTGATGAGCATCTTTCACAGAAAAGACATGGAGCGGTTGGAAAGGGTCCAGAGAAGGGCCACAAAAATACCCAGAGGGCTGGAGCACCTGTCCTATGAGGACAGGCTGATAGAGTTGGGATTGTTCAGCCTAGAGAAGAAAAGGCTCTGGAGACACCTTACTGCAGCCTTTCAGAACTTCAAGGGGGCTTATAAGAAAGATAGGGGCAAATATTTTAGTAGAGCCTGTTGCAATAGGACAAAGGGTAATGGCTTTAAACCGAAAGAAGGTAGATTTAGACCAGATAAAAGGCAGAATATATTTTTTTTCACACTGAGGGTTGCGAAACACTGGCCCAGGCTGCCCAGAGAGGTGGTAGATGCCCCATCCCTGGAAACACTCAAGGTCAGATTGGATGGGGCTCTGAGCAACCTGATCTGGTTGATGTCCCTGCTCTCATTGCAGGGGAGGCTGGATTAGATGACATTTAAAGGTCCCTTCCAACACAAATTATTCTATGATTCTATGGTTCTACGATTATGCAGGTGATAAGTATGCATGACCTTTCCTCAATAATGTTATAAATCTGTCATTTATTTAAATGAGTGTTGCATTCTCTCTCCCTATTTCTGTCTCACAGACAAATACAGTAGATTGTATACGCCATACAGTATTGCAAGTAATATTTAATTTTTAAATTAAAGATATCTAACTTTCATCTTTAGCATCAGAACATTGTCAGATCAGTCCAGCCTCTTCTTCCCTTTGAATTTTTACATTAGAAGTGTTCTGCTTCTGAAATAACAGGTTCTGCTCAGAACATCTCAGTGTGTGCATACTCATGGCTATTGCATATATCTTTCAAATGTTTGTCTCAGAAATTATGCATCAATACACATCGATACAAAAAGATCTTTGACAGTAGCTGTGTCAAATAAATGGTAATACTTCACTGAAAGGAAGAAAAGATGAAAATGTTCACAACTGGTGTCAGGGATGCCTGGAGACCCACTTTAATGCATTTTTCTCTGTGCTGTTTCATCTTCTCTATTCTCTTCTGCTTTAAACTAGGTTCTTACATGTAACTTTTCAACACAGGTCTTTTATAAAGAAGGTTAGAAGGTAAATACTATTTTACTTATTTTTATATGAGGAAACAGCACCATGAATTACAAAAAATAACTTGGCATCCAAAAGTAGAGTTTAACAGTAGCAAGTGTTTAGCGGAATCCTGGCTTTTCGGAGTCTTATCCTGGGCCTTATCCATCATGACATACTGAATCTGAAAGTGTAGGAATACAGACACTTGTTATTCTCTTCTTGTACATGATCCTTTCACTCAACTAATATATGTAAATATATGACTATAAATATCAAATTAGAAGGAGTACATATTCAAATTCCCCTTGGAGATGCTATTGTGAATGTATATAAGACTAGCACCGTCAGTAACAAGAATCTCTGGTAGAGCTGTCTGAGATGCTTGTTTCTGATCCATGTAAAAAGAATAGTTTTGTCTACTGAATCTAGTTCAATTATTTTCAGTGTGGGGAGGGAATACTTTTATTAATGTTTTTAAAGTAAATTTATACAATATTAGCAATTATTTTAAAAAAATGCATAAAGCTAGAAACTCTAGTTTTAATTTATTGACTTTTTCCTGACATGACTGGCATTTTTCCTGAGATATTAATGTAGGTGTCTAGGTTCTTGTTGGAACATACCGGTGTCATTGACATGCTGTGTTTTTCTTTTCACAAATTTAATATCTAGCTAGCTTTTACTTTCCCAGAAGGAAAGCATTCCATGTTGCTTGTGGCATTACCAACCATGACTTCCAGAGCAAATATTATGTTCTCAAAGATTTTTTGAAATTTCAAAACTACATTAGACATCCGCATTGCGTAAATCTAGTAATGCTATAGATTAAAATAATGTTGGTTGTTCATTTAATATGTAATTGTTATGAGGTGATCACCACATCAGTTATAGTCCGTTGTCAAAGGAATGCTATTTGCAACCAGAGAAATCAAGGTACTCCGTGTTGCTTTTAAGTTTAACTATGGAATTAGCAGGAATATTAAGTGTACTACAATTAACTGGACTACACTGTGTGTATTTGGCTGCTCCTGTATGTATATGATGCACTTGAACATATTGGAAAAATCTTCTAAAGACCTATGACCCAGTTATTTGCAAACAAATAGAGCAAAATAATCCCCACAGGACTGTGCAAATACCCTGATGGTACAGGATGCTGGGGTCTGCCTCCTTAGTCACCCTTTGGAACTGAGAGACTGCAGATGACTTAGTCTGAACATAATTACTGGTCCTAAGGTACTGCTCAAATACCCAAAAGTGCTTTATGGGAATCTCCAGTCTTTGGTTGGCCACCTTCCTATTAAATGCAGGAACAGAGTTACTCACATGACAAAGGAGTTATCAAACCCTGTGTGGATGATTCCCAAACTAGGGTTTGCTGCTGACAGTTTTGGAAATAATAATTAAAAGAATCTAAAATGTCCAAGGGTGGTGGCCCACTCATAGGTATAAGAATCTCTTTTAGTTTGTGGTCCCATAGAAAGAAATTTCTCACAAAGTTAGGTGTTTAGTTTCTGTATATGAATAAAACAAATCAAAAAAGAAAGCTTCTCTTTTCATAGAATATGCATTGCCTTAGTAATCAGAGCATTGGCCTGAATTCAAATCCCATTCTGCTGAATTCAGTTCAGGAATTGCAACCTATGTCCTCCAGGAATACCCCATCATTAAATGATTGAGTGTTTTAGTTTGAGCACCTGTTTTCTCTCCTGTTGGATCTCTTCTACTATATATAAATAATTAATCAAGCATTGAAAGAGTGATGTGGACCTGCAGCTCTTCTCTCTGGGTTGAATCTCTAACAACTGGCTTGTCAACTGCAGCCAATTCATGCCTATTTACACTAGGTATTCTACATATGGAGAAAAATGTGCTGACAAAGCATTTTTCACCTGAGGGGAATGGAGCAGTGGAAAGAGGTCTATTTTAAGAATCTGATCACCCAGGGTATCTAATGCTTCAAATAAGATCAAAACCCTTTGCAAGATATGTGGCAGCCTGAGGATGTCTCAGTAAGTAAGTAGTTGAATCTGAGCTAATTAAGGAACTAAAACACCAGCAGTGTTAGACAGCAATGAACCACCACTGACTTAGGAGTGTAGTGACCATGTCAATCTACGGAAGAAAGCTTGTCTTCATCAGATAAATGTGGCTGGACAGGTAATATTAATGATCTAATTTTGGTTATTTTATAAAAGGAGGTACTGCCTGGTCAGTAAACAAGGATTTTTGGCAAAGGAATCTGCTGGGTAGAAAACAGAATAATACTCCAAATTTGATTTGTATCATTAACTGATGGAAAAGCAAACCCGGAAGTGAGAATATGCTTGAGAATTTTAAACTCCTGTATTGCTAACTGGAGTTATTACAGCAGATGAGTACATTCAAGATTCTCATGATTCAAACGGCTTGTCTATATGACTTAGATTGTAAACTGTAAGCACTGGTTTGGTTTATTTGTTTTAAATATCTTGAGAAGTTCTGCTTCCACAGAACTCTGTCTTTCCTCTTATGATATGCATCTTAAGGCATTGTCAGACATCAGTCTGAAAACCATTGAGTAAATCAAAATACAAAGATTTTTGTTGCTTATTTTAGCTGTCATTGATTTGCTGGTACTGTCTTCAACATACAGCTTTTAGAAATTTATTTCTCTTTTGTGACAATTCCAAGGTAATTTAGAATTTATGTTTGACACTTTTCTTGTAGTCACATTATTTTGAAGGACTGCATTTCAAAGAAATATTTGTAAAAAAGGAATCAATATAGTTCTTAAAATCTCACCTTGTCAGGCACCTTAGTTATAAATAAATGCTGTGAAAACACACAATTTTTTTTTCTTGGCTACAAGATCTCAGAAGTTAAACTTGCTTCACTTTAGATTACTATCCTATTTTCTTTCTTTTTTTATTTCAAAGAACATCTATGGGTCTCTATTTCAAACAGAAGTCTGAAGGTAGTATTTGGCTGAGGTAATCTCCAAAAAGAAGCATGTTAGATACTTAGTGTTATGTGGATATCTCCGTCAGAGCACTCTATAGTAAAGTAGTAAATGCAGTTGAAGTTTGCATTTGATGGTGATGCTTTACAAGACCATTACTTTCAGTGTAACTCTACTCAGGAAGAGACAAAGTGCTAGTCATTACAAAGATCTCTGAAATAAGTCCTTTTTCATCTGCCTAGGTTAGCTTGTACTGATGTTCTCTTCACTCTTCTGTCTAATCTACTTCACTTATATGATGGAAGTTTGCCAAAACAGAGGGATTTTAACAGGAATACCAAAATGTCTTCCTTTTATACAACTAAATCTTAAAATGCCATTACAGCAATACTTGAATAGCCTAATGTCTTTAAAAGCTGAAACATATAAAGCATGAGGAGGCCAGGGAAGAAGATATCTTCATTGGGAAGGAGTAACAAGCCATAAAGATAAAAGAAAAAAGCTACAAGTTATGGAGGGAAATTATTAAAACTATCAGTAGAGAGCAGATTTAAATAGAAATAAGATAGACACCAACATTAGCACGTCAAAAAATAATTAGCATGCAAGAAATTCTTCAGCCTCTTTATGCTACCGTTTCTGAAGGGCATCAGCAGAGAAAAAGTGTCACAGAAGCTAAGGTTCACCACAAAGTTTCATGTAGCGGTTGCTTCTAACTGCAGTTCATGAATAGTTGCCTAGGAAGCAGTAAAATCCACATTTCAGGTTGTATTTGTATAACAAAGAAGATGGTATTACCTTCTTCTGCAAGGACCAGATAGGGCTGATTCTCAAATTAGATCACTATAAGTCAAAATTTTCTTAGCTGGAACCTGTATGGTGGCACTGCTGCAAGGGCAAATTAGGCCTCTTTTGTTTACTTAGCATATTAGAATGTTGGTGATTTGTTGGAGTTTTTTTTTTGTTTTGTTTTGTTTTTCCCCCTTTACTCCTAAATATGATTTTTTTTTTTTTTTAATTTGCATTAGCTATAACGAAGTATATTTGAAATGAAGTACACAGGCCTCTCATACAAGTCAGCATATATTCATTATTCTGAATATTTCATCAAGCACATACTCTGTATTTGCTTGAAGTGTGCAATGATTTTTCCACTGCCCTGCTTTGCTGGAATATCATAAAGTTACTCTATTTTTTTCTTTAAATAAAAATCCCTTGCTTTATGTAGAGTCAATATTAAACTGTTTCCTTTGCTAACAATGTTTAAAGAAGGAACAAATTTAAATATCTATAATTACAGAACTTAGAACTGTTAAGCAGATAAAGTAAATGTACTGTTGAAGCATATTTACTCTCTGTGGGGATATTGACTTTATCATTTAATGGTTTAGTCTTGCAGTTGTTAAAACATTAACTGTTTTCCCAATAGCCATTATACCAACTGCTTTTGCATTTGAATGCTAAATAAATCTGATGTGGTTCAGCGTGAAGTGACAGCTTTATACTGAAACTCTGTTCTTGCTCACTCATCTCCTGACTGCCCCTTCTTTTCTATTTCACTTTATGACGTTGTTACTGCTCCTTGATCTTATTCTTCTTTCTTCTACCATTTTGCAGAAACAGGCCAGAGAATCATAGCATCATAGAATCATAGTATGGTTAGAGTTGGAAGGGACCTTAGAGATCATCAAGTTCCAACCCCCCTGCCATGGGCAGGGACACCTCTCCCTAGAGCAGGTTGCTCAAAGCCCCACCCAAACTGGCCTTGAACACTTCCAGGGATGGGGCATCAACAACGTCCCTGGGCAACCTGTTCCAGTGCCTCACCGCCCTCACAGGGAAGAACTTCTTCCTAATATCTAATCTAAATCTCCCCTCTTCCAATTTAAAACCATTACCCCTCGTCCTGTCACTACACTTCCTGACAAAGAGTCCCTCCCCAGCTCTCCTGTAGGCTCCCTTCAGATACTGGAAGGCTGCTATCAGGTCTCCCCGGAGCCTTCTCCAGGCTGAACAGTCCCAGCTCTCTCAGCCTGTCCTCATAGGAGAGGTGCTCTATCCCTCTAATCATCTTGGTGGCCCTGCGCTGGACCTGTTCCAACAGTTCAATGTCCTTTCTATGTTGAGGACTCCAGAACTGGACACAGTACTCCAGGTGGGGTCTCACGAGTGCAGAGTAGAGGGGGAGAATCACCTCCCGTGACCTGCTGCTCACACTTCTTTTGATGCAACCCAGGATACAGTTGGCTTTCTGGGCTGCCAGCGCGCGCTGCCGGCTCATGTTGAGCTTCTCATCCATGAGCACTCCCAAGTCCTTCTCCTCAGAAGTCATGAGAAGTGGGAGCTGGAAGACATCTTGAGAGGCCACATTAATATATCTTCCTTTTCTGTTCTTTTCATGTGGATTCTACAGAAAGGATAAAGGTACGGAGAACTTAAATTACGTGCTTGGTTCACTAGGACATTCTGTGATGAAAAAATCTCTGCTTTCCTCCTTTTTGCTCTGGGACTTTCACTGTGAATACGTGCTCTAAGACAAAATTCTCTTTCTTGCAAGGCAGAAAAAACACGCAGCCAAATAAAGACAACTGTGCTGTCCTCATCCTGAAGCACATCTATCAGGCTGAACTAATTTTTAATAATCAATTTACACCTGTTGAGATATATTACGTACATTAAGGTTGACTTGCAAGAGCGGTTTTCATTATTTATCAATTACCTGTAGACATGAAAAGACATCATTTTTCCCTTCTGGAATCTACAAGCACCCAATTTCAAGCCCAGTCAGGTCTTCTCATCCTTGTCCAGCCATCTGGATTGCTCAACACTTATTTTTCTCTGTTGATTCATAGAATGGTTAGAGTTGGCAGGGATCTTAAAGATCATTTAGTCCCCCCAACCCCCAGCCATGGGCAAGGACACCTCCCACTAGAGCAGGTTGCTCAAAGCCCCATCCGGCCTGGCCTTGAACACTTCCAGGGATGGGGCATCCACAGTTTCTCTGTCTTGTCTTATCACTACACTCCATGATAAAATGTCCCTCTCCACCTTCACATTTTTTGTATTTTTTATATTTTTATATAACACAATGGCGAATGACTGGCTTAGAAGCATCGGATAAAGTGTTGTTTCAAATTAGTGGCAAACTTTAATTTTACTATCAAGTCTTGAGATACTATTAATACATATACACAAAGGGTCAGGAGATGCTGAGAAGTTATGAGTAGGCATGGGAATTTTTGGGTCTTTCCTCTCTTCCATAATTCTAATCCCTGTACACTGAGCTGATACCTCCAAGGTCCAGGGCTAAACTCCTGGATAAGAAGAAATAAAGCAAGAAAAGGACTGAACTCTCTTCTTCCTCATCGTATAGAGGATTAGGATGATAAAGGAGTGAAAAAGACAGCCCAGTGAGGCACAAACAAAGTATTGTGAACACCACGATGCAGTGGTAACAACAGTACCAAGAATTTTGGTAGCAGTTGATATGTCATGTATTGAAAACTGCTGTTATTGTGGTATGGACATATTATGCCTCATTACTTCAAATCAATACGCAATGAGGAAATAAACTAGAAAATTTATTAAAACTGACATGTATTCTAGATTCTAAGATTAAAATTCAAGTTTGACAACGATACCACAGATATGAGTAAAGAAGATTGTTTCTTCAAAAGTCCTGCAGGTCCAGTATACATTACAATGCCAAGATACTATTCTATGAGTATGAAGGGAGGTAAGAGTTACAAGATGGTTTATTCTTTGGTGGGTTTTTGGTCAACATTTAATTTCAATGTTTCAGTGACCATAGTCTAAACAACATGTTTTTTTCCATGCACTAAGCTCTGAAATCTTTTTTACCTACTGGGTAGTGATCCCCCTGATACCATTGGGACAACTCATTAAATTGTGATGCATCTACAGCATATGTGACAGAACAGAGCTATATGAAAGC
>VXBW01002682.1:278347-307692 GCA_013400375.1 Thinocorus orbignyianus
GGGGGGGGGAAGGAGAGCAATTCTGCATGATTAATGCAAAAGAGTGGAAAATTACATCTGACTTTCAATGAGCCTTGACCTAGCCACAGTAATCAAGTACTGGAGGTGGTAGTGACATCCATCAGTTATGGCCTTCTCTCTATGAATGTTTCCAAATCAGTCAAATATGATTACGTTTTATGAATATGTAAGTGCAGTAAAATGTCATATTACAAATCCACTTTCTCATTAATGCTGTTATTCTGACTAATATCAAATGTGACTGCTGTGATTTCACCATTTCTGGTCAATAATTTTAACAACTTTTCCGAATTTACGTCTGAATATAACTGCTGTACTTCCCCATCATTTATGCTCTTGCTGTGATTAATTTTCCAAGACTTTTCAAATATGAAGTAACCTTCATTTGCTAGAGTAGGTTTGCATTTCTTAAATTTATTTGAAGATTTAAACATACTAATATCTGCTCAAATAAAACATTAGGGTGTTAATTTATACTTAAGGAACCATGCATTTGTGTTCATCTGACACTAATGTATTAGCACTGAGCTAAACCTAAAAAATGGTTCTTTTTGGTATATCCATTGTAGACTTGCCTGTTATAAAAACATACAGTGTACTCTAAGTGTAATCTCCTAAAAATCCTACTGAAGTCAACTAAAAACCTGTAAAAATAACGTCTGTGTTGTTTGTGACGATATCGGAAACTCTACAGCATGAATAGTCCTAATGTGGGTGTTTAACTTCGAACTGGCCAGTGCTGGGCTGAAGAGCATCTGGTAAAATGTAGATGAGAGAAGGTGGCCAATGGAGCTTGCCGAAGGAAGGCTGCAGAAAGGCGATGACTTTGGGCCAAGAAGCATAGGATCAAACAACGCAGCAGGCTAAATGGCAGAAGCTGGACACCTGTTGGGAGGAAAAGACAGAAACAAAAGCAAAGGATTTGAGGAGAACTGAGGGTTGGGTCTCAGTGAGTAAAGCTATGATGTTCCTAGGACATACTGGCTCTTAAAATGTTCTGTTCCTCCACCCCCCCCCCCCCCCCCGCCGTGAGGGCTTTAGTACCAACAAGATGTATTTGTATTGTCCTGTAGATATCTGGAAGCTAAATGGACTTTCTTTATCATTCATGCCCACAATGACTTCACACAGCCTTGTAATGCCTCCCACCTGCACAGATAAATAGCACTGAATAATATTTATGCCTTATAACACCATGTTCAGCTCTGGATCCCTCAACACAGGAAAGATTTGTATTGTATTTGTAAATGATCAGAGGACTGGAAGACCTCTCCTGTGAGGACAGGCTGAGAGAATTGGGATTGTTCAGCCTGAAGAAGGTTCACGGGGGACCTATAGTAGCCTTTCTGTAGTTTAAGGGGGCTACAGGAAAGATGAGGAGGGACTTTTTATCAGAGAGTGTAGTGATAGGATGAGGGATAATGGTTTTAAACTGAAAGAAGGTAGAATTAGATTAGATATTTGTCTTCTACAAGGAGGATGGTGAAACGCTGGACCAGGTTTCCCAGAGACATGGTAGATGCCTCATCTCTGGTTATGTTCCAGGTCAGGTTGGATGGTGCTCTGAGCAACCTGGTCTAGTTGAAGATGTCCCTGCTTATTGCAAGGGGGTTGGACTGAATGGCCTTTAAATGTCCCTTTCAAAGTAAAATATTATATGATTCTATAATTCTATAAAAAAACTTTTAGTTTAGGGTGGCACACCATTAATCATAATATTGTTGTATAATGATGATATGTCACAAAATGAAAAAGATAACTGTTCTGCACAAGTATTGTTGTTGGTGAGATAATTCTTTCTGGATTTCTGTGAGAATGGCCAAGCAAGAAGTGATTTAAAAAAATAGAATAAAAAGAGGAATGCAGTTATATAGTAAATCTTCCATCTCTTGAGATGGTGAGAGATCTACTTTCATGCAGCATCAGACAGGTCCTGGATGGATTTTCCCATGGCACACTGCATGGGTACCAACCATGGAGAGTTTCCCCTACTCTCCCATATTGTGGTGCCTTTTATATTGTGCGAAAAACAAAGCCATTTATCTTCTCCTCACAGACTGGATGTTATCTGTGTCATAACAGCCACTAATGTGCAGCAGCGGCTGGCACAGGATACTCCAGAAGGTTCCCTTAGAGCTCCTCATGCTGACCTATGGACCTCTTAAACCCTAAGTACAAGGCCCGATAGAGCAGCTGTGGCTTGTCCAAGATCACTAAATCCTCAAACACAAAGTTTGACAAGTCTCCCAGTAGAAAAAACAATCGCACAAGCCCAGGCATTGAGAATTCAATCCTTTCCATTGGATTTTTGTACGTATTTAAGCCTTGGAATTATTTCCTGTGATGTCACTTTCTGCAACAATCAGCAAACAAGCTATCCCAAACTGTGCAAGTAAAGGTCATACATATTGTATGGGTTTGTTGGTATAAAACTGACTTTCACTGATTTAGTGTGAGACACTAAAGAGTAATTTGAATATAATCCCAGCTGCTTCACTAAAACTTGTTGTGAATCATTTAATGCTTCTGTGATGATGGCATTGCATTTTGTAGGAAATGAATTGTCACAGACATTAAGGAGTGAAGCTTTCTCTCTTCAGCTGATGATGGAAGATAGGAGCAAAGTATTTGCTGCTCCATTTTCTTTTAAAGGCATCAGTAAGAGCATATCACTGTGGTGTTTAGATATTTCAATAATGGTTTGGTTCACACAAATACAAATGCCTTGTGTTAAGGTTATAGACATTAGACAGTGAATGAAAGCTTAAAGAAAAACAAAACAAAGTAAAATACTTTGCTTCCAAATAACTGTTCTGTTTTCCCAACTAACTGGCGACTTCAGCCAGAAACTGAGTAGCTTTCTCTACTGTCTAGAGTTGTTGACCTCTGAGTGTCTCCTCCCAATTCTAGGATCATGTATGTCTAAGAAGTAACTGTCTCTGCACCTTGAATATATGCAGGTTGGGAGCTGTTTGTAAATTCCGAATATTTGTAGCAAGCAATTTTTCTGAAAACCAAGTTTAAGGATTTATTGCCTTCTTACATACTGCCTTTGTTATAACATTGTGAATAATTCTTCCTGAGAAAGAAAATTCCACAATTTACCTCAAAATATAATGTTTTCTTTAATTAGTATTAATTAAAAAAAGATAAAGTTGAATTCAATGGCAAATGAAACTGTCATTCTAAATGGAAAAATCAAGAAATTTCATTTTGAAAATATCAGAACATATTTTTCTCATGTTTTTTAACCACGATTTCTTAATGAAAAGTGTATGTTTTGAAATTTTTAAAAATCTTAGTAATATACACTGCTTCAATAGAATCTAGTTTCAGAAAGGTCCACAGATTAACAATTACATATTTCATAATAAATATGTTCTGTACTGTAATTTCAGAAGTTTCTCAGGAAAAGAAAAGGATAAAGACCTATTTAATTATGTCTTACCATATCACCACTTAATAAATATAGGCTTTATTACTATTATTAAAAACTCTATACTGTGAAAAGTTTTATTCAAATTAATAAGCAAAATTAAGTGCCCCCAAATACAATTCTTTTTTCTTCCCCTCACCCCCCACATTTACAAGGTCCTTAATAGCAGCTATTTAGAATACTTAGTGATTAAACTTCCCTATAATCCTTTTTCCTTTCACAAAGTTTATCTTTATCCTTTCCCCCTTCCCAAACAATTTTTTTCTGGTAGTTTCCTCATTAAGTATATTTGTTCTGATTAAATGATTAAGTCAAGGAGTTGAGGTTATAATAATAAATAATCCATTGCAATTAAATGCAGCTTTGTGTCTTCAAAGTGCTTCCCAAATGTCAACTAATTAAAAAGTAAAGGAAGAAATTAACTTTAGGGGACCACAGACCAGTAGACATACTGAAGAATAGAACATTCTAGTCTCCCACCAGTGCTTAACTTCAGCAGAAGGGCAGACAAAGCTCACCAGGCCTGGGTTTATCAATATCTCTGTTTTTTATACTGGTTGCCCACCAAATTTTTCAACTGGTGATTGTTTCTGCATTTGTGGATGTAACGGTTGATCTCTACAAATGAATCCTAAGTTACTGGTGGGATAGTTCACCTCCAGCCAAGAGAAGCCCTGTGTAGCTGTCCTGTGGGAATTCTTCTGAACTCGCATCAGGTGGCCCACACACATTGGTTTTGCACTTTTGCTGTTTGCTTATTTTAAACAACTAAACACCCTCTGGCATCATTGTACCTGTACTACTTTGTGTGCCGAAGTAGGATTTTTTTATTTTTTTTTGTGAGAAAGAAGTCAAAAAAAGCACATTCTGAGGAACGATTTGCTAATTTAACAGCTTTATTACTGTGTTTCAATTGTTGATCTAATAACTGAAATCCGATTTGTAACTTTTTCCTGAGCATCTCCAATTGAATGTCAGAAAAATAGCTATTGATATTGATAATGTGGTTATCATGGAATTTACACAAGCCACAAAAAAAAAAAAAAAAAAAGTCTTCCTCTTGTCCATTGGAAAGAAGACAAATTAAAAAAACGTTTCTGTTCAACCAAAATGTTGGAGTCCTGTCAACAGCATAACTGCTGGAAGGATAAGAGATTGTTTAAGTATAATTTCACAGGATGAAATCACTCCTGATAGACCCCACAAAATCTAATGCTGAAATATTGAATCATTATCATCTCTTGCATGGCAGCTTTTTGTTCTATTCTGCTTCTCTTTTTGCTCATTCTCTGTAAGAGTACACTCAGAAATAAACTATACTGTTTGAGGTTTAATGTAAGCGAGAATTTAATAGCGTGTGATTTTATTTCCTTTATTTTTAAGTGGGCATTTCTGATGGACCTAGAGAGTTTTAAATGTCATTCTTGCTTACCTGACGTGATGCATCATTCATGCCTTGGGGAACAGTGAGGAGATGTAGTGATCAAATGTCATGTTTTTTTTTTTAAAGTGAGAAGGTACCGATGGCTAAGATAAATTGCAGAAAAGTATTATATTTCCAAATATTATGGGGGAAAGACAGATTTATGAGGACATTATTGGCTCTTTCAGTTCAGAAGAACAGCAGGAGAAAGGAGAGATAGTGGAATTATTAATTTCATGACAAAATTATGCTTTTCATTATTTCATTATTTGCTCAAATAGCAGCCTGATCTTTGGTCACACCTTTAATAAGATTAACATCCAAAGTCACTGAAAAGGGTTTCAAGGATATAGACCTTCAAAACCACTGAGCTCAGTTTTGTGTTTCATGAAGCCCTTTATTCCACTAAAAAACATCAGGGAGAGACTTACTAAGAGAAATAGCATTGAATCACCTTTTACATTGGTTGGAGAATGATTTCAGAAGCATAGCCAGTAAAGGGGCAGAGGGTGAGTAATCTAAAAGGAGTTGATAATTCCTATAACTGGTTTTGGATTTATTAGCTGCTTTCTTCTCCTAATTTCGCTCTTCATCAATAAATGACTTTGTCACAGGGTAACAAGGAAAGGAGATACAGGAAGGAAAGAATATTTAAGAGGTACAAGCCTGGCTTGTTAATTTTTAAATATCAAATCTGACTAGCAGCTGGTTAATGTTTTTTTTTTTAATTATTATTATTAACAAAACATACAATTACTATTGTAATTTAACCAGGCTTTTTATCTATTTATTTTTCAGATATTTTAGAAACGTATTTAGCACAAACAAATGTATATTTTGTGGTCACTTTTCTGAATACTGCCCAGTGAACCTACTTTTCAGCAGATTGCCTCTGACCACTGCTGCTTCACAAAGTGCTCTGTTATTTCTATAGAGATTTTCCTTTTACTTCTCAGGGGCTGAAGGAGACCTCATATATCCAGAAGACAGCAAAATAGATGGTATTTGACTCTGTTGAACTAAGGGTATGTTTTGTTCTATGCACAGTTAAGGCCAGAAAGCCTATTCTTTACTGGGTTGTTTTATCCCACGTTTCATTTGACCTTTCCGCATTTTCATTCTTTCTCCTATTGCTTCCTTTTTTTCCCCACTCAGAAATCCCTGACAGACCATGTCCTCTGTTAGTTACAACATGATATTATTGGCCAGGTTGAAATGATTATTTCTTATATAACATGATAAAGTGTTGGCTTTCAGATATATTTCTCGCCACTGCTTTTCAATGAACCCTCCATAAATCCAGCTGAGGGCAGGCAAGATCCATGTAGCTCTGAGAAAAAGAGTAAACCTAATTTACTAAAGATTCATGAGTTGTTTCCTCACACGCTGCCAGCTATTATACCCGAGTATAGCATATCTGATGGAATTGTGCTGAACATGAAATAGTGTTTCTGCAGCAACTGAATTTGAGAAAGATCATCACCAGTCTCGGAAGAAATAGAAACTCTTTCTCTTAATTTACCATAAAGGCAAAATTCATTTTAGTATATGAGTTTAAAATCAGCTGTAATGACAGTTTAATTTCTTCAAAGACAACATTGGGCTCCTGCCTTGCATGGCCTGTGTGAGTTTACATACAGCATAGTGGCATTATGCATTCCCTGCAAAACGCAGAGTCTATGCAGAGCAGATAAGATCCAAAGAAAATTGGAACAAGTGATATTGTCCCACTGAAACTGGCATCACTGATTTCAGTCATTTAGATTTGCAAGTGTTTGCATCTGTGTATCCAAGACTTGCTTGCTTTCCTTTTTGGTTTTTGTTTTCCCTGAAATGCCTTGGCTTTCAGGCAGGGCAGCTACACAGGAGCCATATTCACATGCATTAGGCATCCAGGTCTTGTTGCTCCTTTCTTCCCTGCAGGGCAAAACGTGTCTCTGTCCATACTCTTGTCTGTGGTAAGCGGGTGCTGGAGAAAGAGGCATGGTTGCCCCCTCTCTTTCTTATTTAGACTATCCTGCCTGACAACCATTGCACTAAAGCCATATATAACAGATCATTCAGCCAGGAAAAGCTGCAGCATCCCTGGCAGCCAGGCAGGCAGGGTAATTTCCTCCTCTTTCTGTATTATAGGGAATAGTGACAGAGGCAGGAGACACTTTGCCAAAGTGTGATCTTCCCATGGTCTGCCATTTAGCCTGCTGTGTTGCTCCAGTACAAAGAAATTTTCCACGTTTAGTCATTTGAAAATCAATGGTAAACTGTATTTAGAACTGAGAGACAGAATTTCTTACGTTATAGTATGTTTGATAGTTATACTACTATAAATAATTAAAAACCTTTCCATATGCAATTCACTGGGTTGCTGCCTCATGTATAATCTTAAAATGCATGTTCTAAAAATCAAGTATGTAAATACAGTTTATGCCTAGGGCAATTCATTTACTCCTCGCCTCCCCAGGAAGGCTCAAACACACCTTGTTTTCTAAAGGTGAAAGGGGTTTAACTCTCAGAAGCCGATTTTTCCATCTTTACTTGGGTTGGCTAGGCTGGTCAGAGAGAGAAAAAGCAGACGTACCTCTTCCAATCTCCTCACTGTGCAATGAATGCAGGAAAACGAGGGGACATTCCACTCCTATGTGATTTTAACTGTAGAAATACCTTGTGGATAATAAATAGACTGAACACTGTATTAGTAAATTGATCTCAAAACTATTTATAAGGGGAAATGGAATCGTTCATCCTCTTCTTACTTCTGAGTACACCAAACGTGAGTTTTGTCACTGTTTCTAACTTGCTGCTGCACTTCACTTGGAACGTGCATTTCAAGGGAATCAGGTTTCAAGAATATAGATGTTGAGGAAGAGAGGTAGAGAAGCCTTGATAGCAACATAATTACAGATTTTAAACTATATTATTTATATGTGGGTTTGGGCCAGGAACAGTGTTCTGTGAAATTGTGATCTCAGCATAACATAAAGCAAACAAGCCTTTTCAAGTGGATTAAGAGTACTCAAGTGGTCTGAGCAGAGAGCTATAACAAATATTGACTACCCAACTGAAGTGAGGGATGTAGTGAGCTACATCAGAGGGGTTCATCCCTGTCCATATTCATTTTATGTATCCCTGGCAGATGAAAACAATGAATGAAATGTGGCTTTATAAAAAAATATCTTTGGGAAACAAGAATATTAGCCTTGACAAGTGGCTGCCGAACAGCCCTGCTGTCCTAGAATGAGAAAATAGTTCTTTCCTTCTCCTCTGTCCCCCAAGGAACCCTCTGCCCTGCTTTCTTATTCCAGTGCAGAGTCCTGTGACTCAGTCTGTGCTGCAAGATAACTCTTTGACCCCACAAGGCTTGATAATATTACTCATTTATGCCGGACTGTTTCATTCCTTTTAACATGGAATGATAGCTCCTGAGGGGATAAAGGGTGTTGTTATCAAGTTAAGGTTTTTTTTAACAAGCCAATGATCCAATCCAATAGAAAAATCAATTTTTCAGAGCTTCACAATGCAGAAGAATAATGTATTTTTATTGGATCTAGACCTGAACTATCTTGTCAAAAGTTAGCAAAATATTGTTCAAAACCTCTTACCAAATCAGAGGTTTCCTGAGCTTTGCATGATGTTTCCCAAATACAGAGGAACCTTAAGAGTCATAAATCTGTGAGAAAGTGAAAACAGAGAGATATGTTACATTACAGAAATTGATGCACTATCTAAGTTGGCAGCTTTCTGGAAAGGATAACTTAGTAAGTTTTGTTTTGGATAGTTCATTTTTTTTAAAGCTCCATTGAAAATCCAGGTTCACACAGAGATGGACACAAATGAAACTAGAAACTAAAATTATCAAGTAAATGACCTTATGCTTTTCACAAATCAGGACAGTTTCCTCAGTCAGCAGAGTTCTAGGTCACTAATTAATATAGAGCAGCACCATTTACTTTCATTCTCTTCCAAAAATGGCACAAGTGAAACTACTGAATTTTAATCAAGATTTTTGCCGGAGGGAAGGAAGGCAAGATTTTTGAATGTTTTAGCTTGGGGGTGGTTTAATCATATTTATTGTGATACATTATGTTCATCATCCATTGTATGATTTTTACTTCGTCCTAATCAGGATGGGAAAAAAGGTTAAAGTCATGTTACCAAACCCCCTTCTCTCATTACATTATTAGTTAAAATAGTCATTTGATCATGATATATGGTTCAGACACTCACCTCTATTTTTTTATTTAAATAAAGATCAAAACCCAAAGCTAATTACTGTCCAAAGCACAGGGCTTTTTTTTCGATATATTCTCTCAATTGTGCTTTTGAAGGAATGTGCATTAGATGAACATCTCTGAAATGCAGATGAAGACCAGCACTGGAGCCCTAGGACTCTTCATTCTCCTGTTTCCTGTGTTTGTCTTTCTATAATCGTACAGTCTTATTTCCAGTTTAACATTGTGTTTTAATCAGCTGATTGGCCATTGAAATGATGACATAATTTAAAAGTGGGAAGTTTAACAGGACAATATGAGATAATTTCCCTTGGAGAACACAGAAAAATTCTGGATGGGATTATATATGCACAAAGACATTCTGTCAGACAACTGGCCAAAAACCAAGTGGAAATTAAGTTCAAATAGTATTTTTTTTGTCAAAGCAGAGAGGAGCTTAAATCTACTGTGATCTTCTGTTGAACTCAAACAGAAAGAGTTTAAATGACTTAAGTGGTGTCTAAACCTGACCAACAACCAGAACAAGAGGTTTGCTGATTTCAATGGTGCAGAAACCCGGAAAAGACACTAAGGAAAATCACACAGACCTTTCTTCCCTAGTAAATTTTAAAAACTACTTTAGCTTCGTTCAGATTAGTTTTTTATGTATACAGTTCTTTTCCTCACCAGCTGGGGAAAAAGAATATGTTATTTGGCAGATATTTTCTATCGAGTGACTTAATAATTCAAGACTGGCCTCTCATTGAGGTATTTTCCTTATTCCTTAGGATACATTATCTTAAGACTTTCTGTCAATTAGTTATTCTTAGTAGTTTGGGCATAGCCATAGCTGTGAGGCACTCCGTCGTCTACTTTAGCCGTGTAAGAAAACCTGACATACAATCCAGTAAACATCCTGAGTAATTAGAGATGCAGAAGCAAATTTTTATAATTTCAGTTGCAAAACTATTATAAATTTTACAATAGCACTGATTTTGGCTGAATAATGTCTTTTAAATCTCACATGAATACATCTAGTATTTTTTTCCACTTTAGAGCAACAAATGTTACACCTGAATCCCAAATAATATTTTTTTTCACTGCATCTCTATCTTGGGTTTCAGAAATTATACTTTTTTTTTTTGCATATTTTTTGAATACAATGTACAGTTTTAAGGTCTGGCCCCCGACCTGTTGTTCAAACATGAAATCTGATTACCTTCATTGAGATTCCCAAAGTGAGCTAAAAATCTGAGGCAAGCTGCGCTTAAATGTTTGAGGAATATTTCCCCTTAAAGATATCTGTGGAGACATGGAAAAGACTTTTCAGTGCTGCCTTCTAATATTAAAAGAGTATAAATCTGAGTCTAAACCCTCTGCCCCACCCCTGGAAATGTATGATGCCAGATTGGATGGGGCTTTGAGCAACCTGCTCTAGTGGGAGGTGTCCCTGCCCATGGAGGGGGGGGTTGGAACTCAATGATCTTTAAGGCCCCTTCCAATTCTAACCATTCTATGATTCTATCATAAATTCTGAACTCTTACTCTAAAGTCTTCCGTCTTCATGATAAAAGAAATTGACAATGTATTAATGATATTTTTGTAGAATTTGGACCTAATGGCCTATATTATGCTATCCCGAAAGCAAATAAGTCTAATATCACAAGTTTAACAAACCATTTTGAAGTGTCTAAAATACTCGAATTTGAGAACTTCAGTGGTTTTTTTTTTTTCAAGAAATAACATCTGACTATCTGTTTCACAGCGTTTCCTAAACCAAATTGGAATTATGAGCTGTTTTTTTGGTTTTCCAGACTGCCTTAAAATGACATTTCTAGTCACCTGAAAAAACAAACATTTTCTGAAAGTGAAGGAACAAAAAGTATTGTTTATTATGATAGAATACAAATACCAACTACCAAGCTACATGACATTTAAAATACTTGGATATCAACTAAATTCAGAAAAGACTTTTTTAATACAGAAATTTGTGTGGTTATCTCTTAGCTTCCACCTACATTTTGAATTTGATATGAAATTCCCATCTTCAGCTTTCAGCATCTGGTTTTTTATTGTGTTATAACTTCTCTCAAAACATACTGATTCCTTGACTGACTAATAATGATTAAATCTTTTTTTTTTTTTTTNAGTCATTAGTTCCACCCAAATTCTTCAAGAGTGTTCAGTATTTGAAATGAGGTATTTTTGAAATATTTCTGTACTTGCAGAAATGTCAACAATCTGGAACCTTCATATGGACTGCCTGAAAGAGTTTAAGGTCTCCATATATTCCTACTTTTAAAAATAATGTTTACTTCTTCAGTGTTTGAGGACTATTAGCTTTGTATGGTTATACATTCTCTCCTTTATATATGATGCTGAAATGCAGTGTTTTTCCCAAACTCTGCAGATTACTGATGAATGAACTCTTGTAGTCTCAAAGCAAGCTTATTAAAATAACTAGGAGTTAGTTGTTGTAAGCAATGCCAAAGGTAAAGTGCAAGTTACACACTTGCATAAATAACGTCAGAAAATATCTTCTGCAGTTTGGGGAGCTAGGTATATGCATCCAGGTATCTTTAAAATAGATAACTGGTCAAAATGAGAAAAAATGGTTTCAGGAATAAAGGACAACATAAAGAAAAAAATTCTTGCCTGGATTTCAGACACTCCTTACAACAATGTGTTGACAATCATAAATACAGAATAATTTGTCTCATTCTGACCTGGGTCCCCCGCCCAGATGCCGCTCTTGAGCAGATGAAGATGCATGATGAAATGTTTGATTTTTTAATTTCTCATCTTGAGTATACATATGAAGGTTTTAGGATTAACACCACTACTTGCCTAATTATCAAAGAGAGAAATGATATTATGTGTAGTAATCAATCTCAAAGCAGTGGTTTCCCAGTTTCTCCTAAGTAAGATAGCCTACCATTTCTGATACAATTTACCTGCTTAAAAATGCAGGCCATCCAGGAAAAAAGAACATTTCTCACATACACAACTTTTCAGGGGTTAAAAAATCTGTAGCTTTATCCATGAATGCTGCCCCTTAACAGTATATGGGTAGTTTTATACAACCATAAACCTCTTTCTCTTTCTGGTCTCATTATTCCTACCTAATTATATTTATTTTCTAGAACTTACACTGGTTGATTCATATTGGGTGTTGTGTTGATGTGATGAAGCTCAGACAGTGCAGAGAGGTACTCTCGTCTCTTGTCCCAGACTGGGATTTACAGAATGGTCATTTCCCCAAGGAGACAGTGATCTGCAGCCCTAAAGCTACATTATGATCCTCACAGGCTAGCTGCTGCCTTTGGATGAGGTCTCTCACTGTCAGAATGTTTCTGTGTGAGGACAGCAAATCTCTCTTCTGATCTTAGTGGAGAGCTGTTGACTGGCAAGTTATGGAAGAGATCTAGGTAAAGAGGGAGTTGGAAAGGAATAAACCTGGAGACGAAGTACCTGGAGAGAAAAAATTGTATAGTAATTTTATTTTTAATCTCTTTCAGAGTTATTTGCTCACCCTCTGGCAATAGACTCCATTAATTAAAAAACAGAAATTCTTTGGGTTTTGTGGATCTAGATTCTTTAACTGTGTAAAATATAGTGCCAGCATTTTCAATAACCTACCACTGAGTGATTTGAAGTACAGTTTTGATTAACTCTAGAAAGAATAATATTATCTTGTCTAATTTCATGTTCTGTAAAAGGCTCTAAAATGGCAAGATCAATTAGTTTTGATTTCCATACCAGTCAG
This sequence comes from Thinocorus orbignyianus, assembly GCA_013400375.1. Taxonomy (NCBI): domain Eukaryota; kingdom Metazoa; phylum Chordata; class Aves; order Ciconiiformes; family Thinocoridae; genus Thinocorus; species Thinocorus orbignyianus. The sequence goes on from VXBW01002682.1 coordinate 291,202, forward strand.
TCCAGATGGCTTCCATTATTTGCTGAACATAGCTGCAAATTGAATTTTTTTGAACCCATAATTCGCATTACATAAAAGGTGATACTGAACTATCATTTTGCAGGCTAATCGGAGCCGAAGTCTACCTAAGCTCACCTTTCTCCAGACTTCGAAGCAAGTTTGAAAAATACAACATATTATTTCAGGAAAAGGGAAAAAATAGACAATGTTGCGCTCTTCTTAGGAGAGATGGTAAAATGTTAGCTTAGATAATTTCTTAAGTGATTTACATACTATCTTATTCCTAGATATTAGAAATGATGATGGATTTTACAGAGTGCCTGTACCTTACTGTAATAATGATTCTGGGCATAAGCCATTACTGGCACCTCTAATATGTCTATAGCTGAACAAAATCTATGATGTGATTAGTGTTATTCTATGTCATAGCAAATCAGTCAGATAAAAATATTTATAGACAGTGTTAGTTTAGCACTCAGTGCAAGCTTTTGCAAAGGGTCCCTCACAATCCACCATGCTCAAGTAATTTATCTAAACAGCATTTAATAATACTCCTTCACACTTATAAATGAGAATTTAAGCAGTTCTGATTCCTCAGTACTTTGAACATCTGAATCCTAAATCGCTTCCTTATATCTTGTAATGTACCCTGGGTCCATAAATAATATAGATTTCGGCCCGTATATGATGCACAAGTCTGTACGCAGCAGTTTAATCCAGGGCTACTGTTGCAATGTTGATTGCACATTCTACCATTCCTCTTGGGTAATAAGAATTGCAAAAAGATATATATCTGTATGTATGCATGCACACAAACTATATATAGATGCATATTATAGCTTTACATATATTATCTTTATATATATATGTATATACAATATCTTTAAAGGTACTGTTATATTCTTCTCTTAAAAAGCCACTTGAAGTTGCTATCTTTAAACATTTATGAGCAGTCAAGAAATGTTGACTTTAAACTTCTGGGGCAATTGTGCACTGTTTCATGATCAAATAGTCAAAGCAATCAACAATCTATGAACATGACCTCTTAGATCCAAATTACTGTTAGCAAGATAATACCTACGTAGAAACAGGTATCAGTCATTATTACCTTTATCTTTCTAAATCTGTTTTAGAAACTATTGGAGCATTAATCATATCATTTGCATAATTCAAGAGTGAGTTTGAAGCATCCTCAGCTGTCTTGCATTAGACCAAAAGAATGGGAATTTCAAAGGCTAGGAATGCAGTTAGCACTGGACTTTGTAGTGTGTGGCTTCTGATTACGAATTTATCTTTGCACACCAATTAGCTATCAGGTATTTATTCCACTTTTACTAACGTGTTATTTCCCAATTCCGTGATTTTTCTTTAAGGTTTTTAACCTGATTGCCAGTGAAAACAAGAGTTGTGTGATTACACTGTCAGCCTCTTTTTCTTCCCCTTTGATAACATCTGAATTCACTGACTAATTGCAATCCAAATTTAATAGGTGGACAGAGGTTTAAAAAATAATTAAATTCTTACAAGCTTTGTAAAAGTAAGCAGCCAGGGAGAGAAGGGAGAATCTGTGAGTGCCTGGATGAAGGGAATGGCAACTGTGAGTGTGTAGCTAATTAGACACTGGCAAACCCACAGCAGTGAGGGAAATAAATGCCTCCACTGCTGGAAAAGCTTCAGCAGGATCTTGTACTTTCTCATACACCAAAATAATTGCATCCCCGCAAGTAGGAAATGGAGCTTCTTGTTTTCTTGGTATTTGGAAAAAGAAGCTGAACTATTGAGCTATTATCGTTTGAAACATTTGGGAACCAGATGCTCTTCTCAGAGTTGATCTTTACAAATTCTTCTGAAAAATCAACACCTACTACTTATTATGCCCTGAGAAGTTTTACATTTGGATGCTCCTGCTTAGAGAAGCTGTGAAGTAAATGAGATTGAGTAGAGCAACTAATTGAGCCCTTCAGAGACTGTCAGACCTGAGGCCTAATAAGCACCTTGCAATATCAGTAGAGGTAATTGGCCTGCAGCTCCTGAAGATGCAGGCTGAGTTTTAGTGGGAAAGAGGAAAAAAAAGAAAAGAAGTTTAAAAAAAGGTCAAAATGTCTCTAGAATTAATTATTTGGTCCAGTTCAAGTCATCAGGTATCTGTGCTTGGAGAATAATTGATGAGAGAGACCTTGCTAGCAAATTAAAAATGAAGGCCTATATGGAAGCAATGTCTAATATGAAAAACCTGTAGGTGCGTGTAGGGCAGGTAGAAATGACCTTGTTTTGCAAAACTTTACTTGTCTCTAATTGTTATATGATAATCACAGTAGCAATGAGCTACATACCAGTTTTATTCTGATACTGTAGAATTAGGGTCATCCTTATAATAGCAACTCATTTGAAGCACAATATCCTGGAAAAATACCAGAGAACTGTGAAACAAAAAGCATTAAAAATTCCTGTCTCTCATGGTAACTCTGCAGTAGCTGACACCTGCAGAGCTTCATGGCTCAGAGGTCACCAGGAGCAGAGCAGCCTGCAACCACCAGTGGCCATCAATTTATGCAGCACAGTGTGAAGAATCGCTCCAGACCCCAACTGAACCAGGCAGACTCACCCTTAAAGGACTTTCATTCTCCAAGGTAACCTCTTTCTTGCTTTTTTTGGAGGATTCCTCTTTGCATATCATTTGAAACACAAAGGTACAAATTGCCCTGTAACTTCTACAGAGCCCTTATATTTTTATTTAGTTCCTGAAGGTTGTTTCCTTTTTTTGCATAAGAAAACGCTTTACTTGAAAGCTAAAGGATATTCAGGGTAATGAATGTTCCTCATTTTTTACTTATGTAAACTACAGTCAGGAGAATGCCTACAATAAATCAACTGCTTTTGCAGCAGACATGAAGAGGGCTTGCATGCCAGCACATTTCTGGTTTAAAATCAGTCAAGCTGTGCCCTAGAACTGCAGAGGTTTCTCAGGCTGAGCTGTGCGGAGCGCAGCCTTACTTACATCAGAGCTGGTGCTCCCAAATATGGGAAGGCTCCTACAGCAGCCGAATTGCAATCACAGCTTGTGGACCACTTTTTTAAAAAGAGCCTTTGGAGAGCCACAGCAGTCATGATCAATGTACTAGAAGTGCCTGCTTTTAGATGACGTGTCACAGGGCTTTGAGCTGGTTTGAAGAGAGGTGAATCAATGTGTTTAGCTACATGCTTATGACACGGTGAACTACAGAACAACTTCTATCTCCAGTAAATTTATTTTCTGGCACTCTGGGCTAGACTTTCAGGTCATGGACAGGTGTAGATAACACACTATCTCCTGTTTCTTATGATAAGATTCTCTGTTACAACTTCATAGCCAGCTGTGGGATGGAGAAATCCTCAGAGGATTTCTGAGGATTGCTGGAGAGGGAAACAATCAGAGTTTCCTCCTGCATGGCACTGGGGATGACCAGTGTTTCCCACTGTTCCCATCTCCCTTTCCCCATGCACAGTCAGCTTCTTCCACCTTCACTAAGGTAGGAGGAGAGGAACACGTTCTTTCTAAGACCATCTCCATTGATACTCCTTCACTAGATATCTACCCGTGGTTTCTTTTTCAAAGCCTCTGGGACGACTGAGCCTTGCACTGGTAAGTTAAATGTTTGTTACAAAATGGTGTGGTCAGGCCCTCTTTACACTGTTACTGAGCAACTGATTAAGCTTTCCAGAGGTTGCCACAGCTGTCATGTAAAGCTGCAAATGTCCAGAGGATCCCCAGCTGTACCAGTTTGTGGGTGACAGGCAGAGAGAGGAAAAGAAAGAGGAAGAGGAAGAAGGTGCTGGGTCCAGAGGGAAAGTTATGGCAAGAAACCAAAATACTTAGATGTTTTATTGGTTTGTACATGACAAAAAAAAACAAAACAAAAAACAAGCCAGTGAATTATATAAGTAAGCGACATCATTAATCTGTCTTTATTGCCAATTTATTACTCATTGTCTCTTAACATCATTTTGAGGCAAAGATACTTCTCACAGAGCCAAGTGTGGGTTGCTGTGTGGGAAGAAGTTCTATGTCTCATGCAGAGGCATCCTGTCCCCTGGTATGTGCACCTGAATAGTAAACAAAAGGTACAATAGCACACCTAAATTGTATTATGTATTTTATAGTCTTTTAAAAGCTATTTTTGGCATGAATAGGTATTAAACAAATGTTTAACTACTTCACCAAAGCAGCAATAAAATTACACTACATTACAAGTATAATTTGCTGTACGTTTTCTGAAAAGAGGAATTGATCAGCCCAGCAAACTGAACATGCCAAGTGGATTAGCAGCTACACATCCCTGTGGCCAAAGCAATAAATGCGATATGGAATGAATGGCTAATAGACAACTATAGTCCTTTTTTTCAGTCTACATATTCTACAGTTGTGGGGTTTTTTTTTGTTGTTTTTGTTTGTTTGTTTGTTTTCAATAAGTACACAGGAGAAAAAAAGGTTTTATATTCTGATGAACTCTTTTATAATTCCATCTTCAAAACCCAGAGTTTTTGCCATGTACACAGTGGTACTACAACTGATCAGCACCTGGCAGTTACTCATGAATTTCGGTTCAAAAATGACGGGTGCACGTTATTCTGCAGGTGGGATGGGGTCAGGGGCAATATGCTCCACTTAAAACAATAGGTGAAACCCACATCTCTCCCTACAGACTGCAAATAAAACTGAGATCAGCTGTAGTACTTGAGCAGCTCACATATTCAAAGGTCAGGAAATTGGGAGCATTCTCTGCAAACTTTGGAATTCATGTTCGCCACTGTCAGACTGAGTTTGACCTTTAAAGGACTGAAAAAGACTTTTCTCTCTAAAATTGTAAGACTCTTGGTGCCCAGGCACTTCCAATCCGTACCAGAGTTAATGGAGCAAATATTTGCTCATGGATGTAATCTCCCACTGATTTAGGATTGCTTCTGATATATACCCTCAGGTGAAAGTTAATCATACAATGGTAGACTCATATGGGTAGAGTGAGAGTAAGTAGGTTTTAAATGGTGTATGGAAGTGTCAGAAAGTCAGAGAAGGAGGAATATGAACTTGCTGCAAAAATGCCTGATATGACTCTTCACTGAATTTGCCCCATAAGAGGTGTTTGTCCCATAACAAGTGATATTGATATTTTGCCTGGAAGTATTTAAAAAGCTATACCTATTTTGCTTGTAACACACATATTTATACTATAAAATGCAACCTATTCAACTGTTCAAGTAAATTCTGTGGACAACTTAACCCCGTATGATATACAACTCAGAAAAATGATTTTAGCCACCCAAAGCTTTGTAGAAATCAACTACTTTGGAAGTCAGCACACTGTCACTCTGACTTGCTTTGCCATCAGAATATGTGCATTTCAATCCTGGCAGAGGCAAAGCCTGTCTGAAACAACTCTCTCTTTGGGGTTTTCAGCTGCCCAGATTCTTCAAATGTCTCTTTGAATGGAGCTACTGCCATGCTCTATGCAGTCTGTCAGGGGGTGGCTTGTTGCCTGATGATTGATTCCGTTCACAATTTTGGCTGAAGTTCATTGTATACCTATAGGGAAAAAACACAGGCTCCATTATTGCTGTTTATCCTCCCTGTAGAGCTCCTGTGTAGTAATTCTGTAAGAAGGACAAACTCCACATACAGATAAAGCACAAGTACTTGTGTACATAATAAGGTGTACTGAAGAATTTAATTTGGTCAATACAAACATCAGTAGAGAAAATCATCATCTCTGACTTCAGTGTTCAGTGAGAAAGAGTAAGATAATGCTAAGAAAACATTATCACTGGCTGACCTCATTTAAAAAAATCACATTGCCTTTTGGAATTCTCATCAGACGAAGGCCAATTTATTTGGTTAGGAATTTTGTTTTAGAAGTAAGGAGCAATATTATTTTATTCGCATTCAAACGACTGAGAAAATTTGTTTCATATTAGCATTCTTTTTTTTATACAGACAACTCCAGCACTTCATTACTGAACTACAGCAGCTTAAGGATTTGTGGCTTCCACTGCATTGTGTACAGTAAGTGGGTAGGGGTGGTTAATTTTTCAGAAATTAATTTAGTTCCTTGATTTTTATTGGTGCTCTGAAACTAGAATATAGCTTTCTTCAGCATAAGATTTCATTTTTGTTTGCAATCTCTGATCCTCTGAGCAGCAACAGCCTTTATTCTTTCTAGACAAAAATCATGACTACCCTATCCAATTTAATTTTTCCCTATTTCTGTGAAAGGCTTAGAATTTGTAAAACACATTTTTCTCACTGAAAACAATTACTTTGTAAAAATGGTTTGAAATGAGGACTCAGGTAGCTGATAAAACAAAATGGATTAGTAAATCAAGGGAAAATATGACTTGAAGTGAAGAGGATAGCAATTTTCTCCCTATTTAGCTTGGGAGGCACTGGAAAAGGACAGTTGCAGCTTGGTGCAACACTTCAAATATGAGTGTAGTGCTGTCATGCTATCTTTAAAGTAAAATGGAAATAATTACATTTTAAGTATTGAAGATCTGATCTGAAGTATGCAAGCCTTACTCTGGGGAAGGACAAAGGGACCAAACAGAGAAAAACACATTATATTATTATGTACTGTCACTGCAAACATTCTCACCAGAAAGCAATATAACCTAACAAATTGAATCTGAGGCAAGGAATGCAAAAACCTGGTTTCTGTTCTTGGCACTATTGATGACTAATAGAGTGACCCTAGTGAGGCTTTTCAAGTCACTGTTTCTCTCTTTTCAGAACTGGATTGGAAACATTTCTGGGGAGGGATTGCCTCTTTTTTTGGCAGGATCTGTAGAGAGCCAAAACAGATCTAGGTCTTCTAAAACTGTGATAATATGAATATTCTTAGAGAAATCCTTTGCTGAAACTTGAGCTGACCCTGAAGTGGATATTTTCGGAGCATCAAAACCAGTATGAAGAAATCTCTTTCCTTGCTTCATTGTGTGATCTTAAAAGATATCATTCCTCTCTCCATATACAGGAGCAGAAACTCAGTCTTTAAAATATGTCAGAAAAAGCTGCCTTCCAGTATTTTTCTGCAATTTAGCACCTCAGATTATTGCAGTCATCCAGACTTATGTGTCTTTAATTACACATTGTCACTGAAGTGAACTTTTGAACCTTTTTATTTCAACCTGAAAGAGAAGTTCTAAAAAAATTAAAGTAACTTTTATGTACAATGTCCCTATGCTGAATTCGCAGCATTTTTGTGGTTTGTTTTGGTGGTGTTTTTTTTTTTTTTTGTTTTGTTTTGTTTTTTTTTTCAGATTATTAGACACTGACTTCAAAAAACTGTTTCTTCAAAGGCTTGTCTGTCTTCAGAAATGATGAGAGGCATTTCTCACTTTGGAAATGTTCCCTCTCCAAATGCAACATATTATACTAAAAGCACACACAAAATTTAACTTTAAGAAGTGTAAGGGCTTGCCTGCCTTAAGTTTGCTAGATATAACCATGACAGGGAAAAAAGTGGTGCTTATCTCATTAGATAACTACTGCTCTGTAAGTAGGTGGCACAGTCTCTTATACTTAAATCCCTGGCCAGGAGGAAGAGAGAAAATAAAAAAAAATGAACAACCGCGAAGTTAAGGTTAGTCATAGACAGGGCAGAAACACTACAATTAGCAAAATAAATCACTCTTAAAAGTAAAAATAAAATCAAATTTCTTTGAAACCCACATATTTGAAACTTTGTAGTTTTGGAGGGAAAAGTTGCTACAGTGCTTTTTCTGTAGATTTTAACAGTTACATGAGGCTAGAAAATATATAGTCCCCAGCAGTGTGTTGATGCTCTTCTCAATCCTTACAAAACTCTGAGGCTTAGAAAGTTTCTGCCTGGAACCCTCTGTGCTAGCTCAGGTATCTGATGTCCCACAACCCTTACACAACCATTGCAAGGCACCTTGGGAACTTAAACACCCACCCACTCCTGTGATCCTTTGGAGGAGATGGCTTGTGATCTCACACCCCCACTGGGTCAGAAATTCTGTCATGTCATCTTTTCTACATCCTTAAAAGCCTTCCTAGTTTTACCTAGCATTGTCTGTGATAAGCCGTTGGGGATGCTTATGTATTTTTTGATTAAACTCAGTGGTTTTAAGCTGTTAAACACCACCTCCTCTTCTACAATTCAAAATGAGCATTAGAGAAACTAAAATAGGATTGTACTCAATGATCTAACAAACCTTAACACCATGATGATATGATGCAGGTTTATCTGAATAGATGAAACCGTGAATGTGTCTTTCCAGAAACTGCTGTTGCCAGAAATTAGTGTTTTGACTGGACTCCCAAGACGTGTTATTAGGTCTTACCTATTATCAGATGTTCAAAATTTAAATTTTTAACTGAGCTACTTATCCAAGTTTTCATCTGTAATCAATGGTGATGTATGCAGAAGAATCAATGAAATTTAAATTCATCTTATCAGATTTATAGTTTCCTTTATGGTAAGATGAACTGAGTTTCTAGATTCTGAAATCTGCATTAATTTCAGTAGGAATACAAGTGATCCAGTTAAGTCTAGATGGTTTTAAATGGAATTCAAAATTCTTGCAATATTCCCAGTTTATCCTGCTGAAATAGATGCCTATTAGGAAGTGTCCAATTTGGGGATTACGTACTGTTTCCTCAGTAGCAGTCTGGGATGTTCTGGCACTACTAGGATATTTAGAGAGACTCACATAAGTCTGGATCTTGCAGATAAATAAGGCACTTCCAGAAGAACTGATATATATCCATTATCTAGTTGAGCAAATTAAGTTCTGTTTTCCATCAGTGAACGTAAAAAACATCTTATACTTGGAATTCACCCCTGAGAAAAGCTATCAAGACTTTTTTATCTTAACAATATCTTCAATATCAAGGAGTTAGTGCTAATATTTTGTATTCATAGTAATTTTAAGGGTATTATCAAAGGTATTAATTTAACAGGTTTTATTCAAGTATTTAACCTTTACCACATGGACTGCAGCTTGGAGCTATGAGAGCTGTAAATTAAATCTGTCATATTTTACTTCAGATTAAAAATAAATCTTTTTCATCTATAGTAAACTTCTCTATATTTAGATTGCCATGATCTCAGAATCACTTTTTGATTGCAGTCAAATTAAGTACAAAAGTCCTAATACAAATCATGTTTTACTTTGTTTCTTATGACAATAAAGCACAAATACATCCATTTTTATTTTTGCTTTCTCCTTCTCACATGCTCACAAACATACATATATAAGGCTGACTAGCTATTCTGTTTCTGTGCTCTTTAGGTTGTTTTTATTGCTACTTAACAGCCCATCCTTTTGGAGAAGAACAGCTGTAGAGAGTAAGCAGATTTATCAGTTCAGTCCATCAAACAAAATAAAACAGATTTCTTCATGCAGAGGTACAGAATATATGACATTGCATGTTTTCCCATCTGGTGACTTACAAAGAAAAGTCTTTCTGCTTTATAATCAAGAATTGATTAACGCATTTATCTTGATTTTTAAATGCATCAGGGTTACAGAGATCTGAAACAAAAGTGAATGTTGACTAATTGGAATTTGATGGTTTCTAAAATACTCCTGATTTTATTGTTTATCTTAGCTCAGGTTTTTAGCCTCTATTTTTTTTTTTTTTGACTGCATTTCAGTCATATGAACCTTCCAATATGGTTTTAACAGACGTACCAATACACAGGGAATACGGCTGCATGAAGTCAAATTGTTCAAAATAAGTTTTTCAAATTAAATCATCTTTTTTCCCTTGAAAAATCTATGCTGAGTAAATAAATAGTGTTTTATTAGAAAGGAGAAGATAATATATTTTGTTTTAGAGTTTTGTTTTGGTTTGGTCCTTATCATACAATGCCCAAGACATTAGCTTTTGCTCAACTATGCTCTACTCATATTTTCACATGAAGGCTTTCGACAGCACCATTTCTGATGATGGGGAAGAGCTAAACAAACAGGATAACATTCTGCTGGTCTGTGAACAACACATTTCTCCAGTACATCCACCATCTTAGAGAGGCTGAAACAGAGGAAGTTCTTTCCAAGGCAAATGTGTCTGTTCTGCAAGTCAGATTTTCACTAAGGACTCTGTATCATCAGGACTGTAGGGCTACGTGGCATAGGGATATATATATATGTATTTTCTATTCCCAAATGTAATTTAATAACTGTGGCTGTGTGCTTTAAAAACTGCATATAAGGAAACTCATGAAGAATCGATGAAGCTGAAAAGCATGTAAAATCAGCCGAGCGGGTATCCTTGCAGATTGCAGATCTCAAAGTAGTAAAGCAACCTATGGAGAGGCTGAGAGAAACAGCAATTATGTGTTTTCAGGGTGTTGATTTAGTGTACCTATTTCCAGAAAAGCTCTGTGCCTACATACTTACTGTGAGTATATGCCTATCTGCTATGGACACCCTTGACTCTGCAGAGACAGTTTCTGTGCTTTCTGCTTATACTTCTCCCACTTGCAGTGTAGATTTTTTTTTACTCTTACTTGTTCCCATACTATCCTACAAGCTGCTTCCTAAAAACTGCTCTTTTCTAGAGCTTCCCTGGAGATTTCTGCTTCTTTTCATAGTGCTGTAAATTGTTTTCATCTTTTAAACACAGTATTTGCTGGGACCTCCACAGTAAAAACTTATTTTGTTCTGATTCCTTCTTTTGCCGATTTTGACTTTGTTTCCTTGTTGCCTCATGTATTCAGCTAATTTTGGATTATATATTGCTCCTCATACATTTTCTGTCAGTCATGGCTCTTTCCTAATACTATTCCTTCAAAAGTGTCTTACAATTCAAGCAGAACCATGGGCTCTTTGCATTATTGTGAGACGTACAGCTTCCAGTCACTGAAATGATACCAGAAGGGGGCTGGTTATAAACAGGTAACTTATATGCAGCCGTCACCAAATACCTAAAAAAAGCTCCCCATCTTCCTGGTGTCTGTGTTGCTCAATTGTGTTCTTTTATTTGTATATAAAAGCGTAGAAACAAATAAACACACACACATAGAAATACAAAAAATCCAAACCAAACCAAAAGAAAAAACAAACAAACAAACAAAAAAAAAACCCCACCACAAAACAACAAACAAACAATGAAACAGGAAAAAGTCTCTCCATGCTGCTGTCACTGATCTGGAAGGGAGGATTTGTTTTTAAATGAAGAATATTTCTCACTGGGCAAGCTTTCCCCAGTCTCTTCTGGATCAACAAACTCATTATTTTCCCTTACTTATCCTCTGTCTGATGAATTAAAGTAATTAAAGTTGTCTAAAAGACTGTGCTTCCTGCATTTTGGGAATAATTTATTTACACCTTAGAGCTATTGTGCACAGTCTGATATTCACCATTGAGAACTTGTTGTTCTTAATATTCGTAGTTGATTACTCAGTCCTTCTATGAATATGGGCTATTACTCTGACACAATTCCCTTTACTTATTTTATTTTGCAATATTTTTAAATGTTGGGATTTATTTTGCCTTCATTTCTCTCTTATTTCGGAGAGATTTTTGTGTTGTTCCAGAAGGAGACAAAGATTTAATGGAGACAGTTAAACTTGGCCACAGCTTTTCCAGGGACTATTTGGGACTACAGCACCTGGGACAGGTTATCACTGCTTCTTCAGCTACATCTGCCTCGAGGAAACCTCCTTGCCTGGTCACAACAGGATTCTAGCCCTGCTTTTACCTTTGAGGCCGAGGAGCTAAGGGAAAACAAGAGGGCCTCCTTGCTCCAGTGGCTATTAAATTAACTCTGTCCCCAAGTGCTTTGAGAACTTTTGATGTTTACTAACTCTCATCTAGATTAATTTATTAGACTCATCTGTAGGATTATTTATGTTAGTATAAGTGGGACTGATTGTATGGGGTTTGTTTGACTTTGTGGTTATGTGCCAGAGAGTTCAGGAGTGGCTGTGAGGTCTTGGTGACACTGCTGGTGGGATGGGAAGAAGTGTGAGAAGCTGGGTTACTCCTGCCCTTCTCAGCTCTGTCCCACCAGAACCATGGGGAGCAGAGTGAGCTGGCAAGGGGCATGCCCCTGTCTCACCTACACCTGCTGTCAGGGCAAGACCACAGGGCATACAGAGCTTCAGTGTGGTGATTAAATAGAAATAAAAGAAATAAAGAATCTAACAGGGATTTTAATTCATTTCCCCCGCCCCAATGTTGCTTTTCAGAAATTGCTTGCAAAAAGGTTTTTATTTAGAAACAATACATGCTTCTGTACTTCAACTTGATATGTGAAACTTTATACCAGTTTACTCCTTGGTAAATTAATAATACTGCTTTTTTTAATTAACAATAACAAAATGTTTTGATCCAAGAGATTATTCCTCAGATAAAGCTAGAAGGTAGCGCTAAAATGAGTAAGATAACACTCTTTGTGCTTAATAAAACGTTATATTCCATCCAAATTGAGCATTTATCAAACTGTTAATTCTATTTTACTAGATTGCAGTTAAAAAAATTAACTAACAGCCTGGCAAGTACATAACATTATTTTCCCATTCAGCAATTACAAAATTTAATCAGATGATGGATTTTCTGTTCTCTAAAGATAGAAAAAGACCCAACTGCTTTATTTTCTTCATGGCTATGAAAAGATATTATAAGATTTCTCGTAATTTCTTTTTCATCCAATTCATTCAATAAGTTATTTGAAGCTACAGTGGCTGACCATTTCAGATTGATGGATGTGCTAACCCTGGTCTTTGTCAAATGGTCTCTGACTTTATTACCTCTTACTTGCTTGGCTAGATTGAACTGACCATAGATGCCTTGGTTTTAATACTTAGAGGAGTTTCTTACAGAGTACAGAATCAAATACTGTATTGGGTAACATGGCTTATTCATGGATATTTAGAGAAGATCTGAACAGAGGAAGGAGTCAAACATTGAAGAAAAAATGTTGAGGTGTAGGTACTTAAATATTTGATGTTACAGAAAAAAATAACCTTCTCACATACACACATTAGTACAGAACTAAAAAAAAAAATAAAAAAGGACTAGTATAATACTAGTATAATACTAGTATAATGTAGCACTCAGTTTACTCTATATTTTAAAAAAGAAAACCATAACGTTAGAATATACACTGTATGTAACCTAATTTAGGCATAGATTTTAAAGCATGCTACTATTTCCCTCAGAATCCAGAGAAAAAATATAAAGCTTACTAAAATATGACTGTTTTTTCAGGTTTGGTCATGTGATCATTTCTTTTCCGAGGACACCAAGGTATGAGTCACATATGTCACCTAATAAGTAAGTTTGACATTTCCAGGGCTCAGAAGCATACACAGAAAAGGATTTATTTCACCTTTCATACTTCTCAGATTGAAAAGTGTATCTATTGCACTTCTCCCCTCCCCCNNCCCCCCGTTTTGAACAATGATTAATTTGGGACCTGGTCTACAATCCTGTAAGTCAGTAAGGTACGGTAGGATTGATTTTAACCACCTTTGAACATGTTAACAACCTTGCCTGAGTTAATCTCACATGAGAGAATGTGATGCACTGAAGTGGGCTTTTTAGAAGAATACATTTATATGCAGTTTGATAAACAGTATATAGTAAACAGAATACCAGTACAGCTATTTATATTACAATTCAAACAATATTCATGGCTGGAACTTGAAAAATTGGCACAATAGTTAAATGGGGTCACCGCCAATAACCTTGCAAAGATGCAGGAAAATCTTAAGATTTTCCTTAAGATTATTTCACTAAAAAATCTTAGGTATTAGTTGATAGCCCAAGAGTAGGTAGGAAGCAACAGACAATAGCACTAATACTGGATTTATTTACTATTTATGCTGTCTTAAGATTAGTATGCTTAAATCATATCTGTACGATAGGGAAACTAGCTTGGTCTTCTGTTCTGTGATGACAAGACTTGGACAATCCATTTCTCAGTGTAATTTCTCAGTAGAATACCCTGAAAATCCTTTGGGGTTTTTCTTTCTAAAATCTTCTCCTTAGCCCAGTTTGGAATCCAGAAAAATTACTTTCATGCCCTTTAAAAATCTATTTCCTTTTGTTCCCTGCCAAGTTCTGTAGTGTGACTCATTTCACTGTGTTTTTCCCCTTTCTTTGGTTAGATCTCCAAAAGGTAGACTGGTAGGTGACTATCCATTGCATATAAGGTTATATATGGCATATAGACACACCAACTTATTTTGGGGTTTCTTTTAGGCACTGGGACTTGCAGGGCTATTTCAATTTTGTAATATTGCTTGTACAGATTTACTTTTATGGACTTGTGATGTTTCCCTTGACATTAAGGCCTCTCATTACATTGAGATCTCAATTACATTAGGCCTGTACAAACCTATGGCAAATCTTTTTCTTTCCCTGCACACCATTCTTCTCCTTGATTCCTCCACACATCTATCTACCCACTGCAAAACTCACAGTTCTGCACTCTAGAGTGCTTCTAGCAAACTAGTATGGACACTTACTCTACTGTATTTGCTATTTTTTTAGGTTTCCCTCTTTCCTGTCATATAAACACCTTTACAAGCATTGGAAAATAACTGAAAATCTCAGTGTGTGACTTCTTATTCTCCCTTAGCACACAGAGCCATGTGCATAGGTAGAGAGAAGAAAAAATAGCGTAGATACTTGTTCAAGAGTGCTTGTATTGCTTCCTGTTTCAGAATAACTGCATTAGGAAATCTATTTTTTCTCTTGTTTTGAGTGGATTAATCAAGAGTTCAAGTCAGAGCCACTTGCAGTTGGACACTTAGAGACCAAGGGTTACCTGAAGCTTGGTAAGCTTCTGCTCACAGTAGCATTTGTAAGAAATTGCTTGCTTTCTGTTGCGACAATTTTCTGGCCTGAAGCATATATCTGGGGCAGCAATAAGTGTAGCAGAGCACAAGCAGAAAGATCTTTTAAAAATTATTTTGTAGGTCACGTACTGTACTATAACTGTGGCTAGAGCAGAATTTGGCTAGAGTGATGGAGATTTTACGATCTTTTTGAAGAGTAAAGGTAAAAGACACCCAAAGGTGATGCTCCCAAACACTTTATTTGAATTTTCTCTAGTGCTTTTAGCTTATTGTGCCAGGAAAAAGACAGGCTATACTACACTGGAAACTCCCTCTTCAGAGCTTTGTTATGAATTTTTTTTGTTGACTTCTTCCACAGAACATCCCTACTGTGACTTGATTGGCAGGATGTTGAAATATTTTAAGAGACACTTTGGGAGAGAAGAAAAAACACATCAGGCATATTTGTTACTGGCATCTTCAGTCCTCTCTTCTGCTTCCAAAAGAGGATGTTCACATACACAAATTCCACGTATGTATGATATCTGTTTCTGCATAAAAAGTAAAGAAAAATGCACACTACATTTACTAGCTGTCGAACTATAACTTAATTTACGTTGTATAAAACTGGCCACAAGCTCCTGCTTATCAGTCATATTTAGATGTGCTGTATTTGTGCACCTGTTTATCTCACAGTATTGCATGAGTTTCTCACCACCCATGGAGCATCTTGCAGTGCCCTGAGGTCTGATGGCACTCTGCAGCAAGAGAACATCCTTGCACCTTCCCTAGACATGCCGTGGCCCCAGGAGTGCACTTGTAGGGAACCAGGAACCTCTCAATACTGAAGCAGCATGTGCTACGTGCACAGTGTAGTAGAACAGCAACAGCCCAAAAAATGCACCCTAGATGTGCTTCATTTGCCATTTATGATCTTTTCTCCTTTTGTGGGTTTTATGTTATTATTTTTGATATTAATTAAATGATTCTGAAAACTTTTACATTTTTTCTGTGTTTACTAACATCTTACTTTTTAATATGCAAAGAGCCAGATCATGTTAATGGACACAAAAGGAAAAAGCCCTACTGTCACAAGAATAACCTCTTTCAATCCTTTTCAGTGAGGGTGTCTGCAAATCACAAGCTTTATGAAGAATTTCTGTTAAGATTGTCAGTGATAAAATTATGGCACCTCTAACTTTAACTGATTGATCCAGGAGAGAAATGTCAACCTCTTTGGGGTGTTCTAGTAAGAATAGGCCTGAGAGCCAGGGATTCACCTGAGAGATTTCTGACAACTGTACCTGCAGGACATGTCTATGTCACAACATAGGATGTAGTTAAAATTAATTATTAATTATTCAGTGTGGTTGAACTCAGTTGACATGTAAGCTGGCCAGAGGTAAAATTAATTGTTGAAAAATGTGTCCATGTAATTATATTCTACACAGGAATAATAAAAGATTGCATAGTCCAGGGTTGTGGAGTTTTTCTGCACAGACTTTAATGCAACTCCTAGTCCTTGGTTCTCTTCCTGCTAGAAATGTCTGGTTTGCATAGAAAGGGAAAGAGGAAAAGGAAAGGGAAAGGAAAAAAACAAAGACAGAACAAAAAGATAGAAAATAGCAAAAATGAGATGATTATGTAAAAAAAAAAAAATAATTGGGAAATCAGCTAATGGCAACAGTTATCACAAGGGGTA
>VXBW01002682.1:307716-360093 GCA_013400375.1 Thinocorus orbignyianus
CAAGGGGTAGTGCACAGCAAAAAAAAAAAAATCTTCAATTTTTAGCAGACATTATTTTCTGCAAAGCTAAATTCACACTAACATTTGAAATAGGAAATTACAAATTTTTTTTATTATTTTTTGGGGTTTTTTTTGACAGATTTCCATAAGGGAAATTTCACAGCCTCTGATGGTGCTTGCTGCTACCCAGAAAGGACTGGAACTCTGCAGCAACTGAAGCCAAACTTTTTGTTGTCCCTAGGAGCTAAGGTCCTGCTGGCTACCTTGTTTCTACCTGGTTTCTGAGAAATAACTCAGAGCCAACAGAACCCAACAGTGTAAACCTAACTGAAAAGAACAGAATTGAATAAACTTATTCAGCCAAAGACACAACTAGTATTTCTGCTAGTTTTAAAGCTTTCCTGAAATCAACCCATTTGTTGAAATTTAACCCTCCATATGCAGAGAGTGAGCTGTGTATCCTAGAAGGAATGAGGGCCAACAAGCCTCCTGAGCTGCTTGACCTGGCTCAACTGAAGAGACAGTATGTTGAGGGAAGTGATGATTAGATCACAGTGAGAGACCACATCCAGTGTCGGGTTCCACAAGAAAGATGTACCTAAACTGGAGGAAATTCACCAGAGGGTCATCAGCTGGTCTGGGCAGGAATACATGCCTTGTGAGAAGAGGTCGAGGGACAGAAGCTTGTTCAGCCTGGAGAGAGATGGCTTTGGAGACACCAAAGAGCATTCTCCCACAACTATGGGGATGTGATCAAGATGGCAGAGCTGGGCTCCTTGCAGTGGTGCCTAGTGGGAGAATGAGACAAGGGCCATAAACTGAAACAAAGGATTCAGGCTGGATGGAACGAAAAGCTTTTACCCCATGAGGACAGTCCAGGAGAGGAGTGGGATGCCCAGGGAGATTGAACAGTCTCTATCCCTGGAGATCAGAAAGATGTAAATAGATCGAGCCCTGAGCAACATGGCCTGACCTCAAAGCTGTCCCTGTTTTGAACAGGAGGCTGTATTAGACACCTCCTGACATCCCTTTCAATCTGAATTATCCCACAATTCTATAAACCCACTTGTCCTTACTAGAAACATTGAAGTGGAAATTATTTTAGCTCATACGTCAATTCTGTTTAAACGGGAAGTCTAAGGACCTCTAGGAACTTGGAAGCTGGGCAGACCAATAGGTCCTGTGTTCATCAGCAGTGATGTTTGCTGGAAGCTCTCTGAGATCTCTCATGGGAAGTGATAGTATAAGACAGAGCAACAACTTGACAGATACATGTCTTTTTCTACCTCTTATTACTGAAAGCACACAAAGATGAAAATACAGTTTGTACCCCTAAAGGGATGTGAAGGTATGTTGGAGCTGAGTATATTATACTCAACAGTTTAATATAGAGTTGGGTCTGCCAGCTGAGCTTGAAGCTATGACGTGAATTTCTGAACTGGATACTGTTTCTTAGTGTTTGTGTCATTTTGTGATGGAGTATGGTTCATGGCAGATAGTCTATCTGAACAGTCTTCCAGCTCTTTAATCCAAAGTCACAAAGCTGATCATAGAGCATGAAAACCAGCTCCCTCCTCCTGAGATAAATTGACTGTCCAGGAGGGAAAATGAAGAGGGCTTTCACATTTTTTGACATGCACCAGTCCCCAAGATGGATCCACAGTTTAAAACATAGCCCTTTGAAAACCGTTAATAAATTATGGGCCACAAATTGAGTTCTTAATTATACCTCTGGAACTTTTTCTTGTACAGATGAGAAGTTATATATTATTTGTCTTCCAGTGACCTTTTTTTATAGCTGTACATGTAGAAACTGCTAAAGCCTTCATTAAGAAGTCACCACAAATGTGTTTCTTGGTTAATTAATTTGACTGAAATTACCAGGATTTCCTGAATACTGTACCCACAGACAGTGTTCAGCTGGAGCAATAAACAAAGCATTTACTAGATAAAGCATTAGACAGCAAGGGAATTCATTTGGTTAAGAACAGTAAAATTTAAGGGAACTAGTGTCAAACTCATTACATGACCTTAGATATGCCATTTAATCTCTTTGTGTCTTGATTATCTGGCTGTAAACCAATGAACATAGTGATATCTGCTTTCCTGTATATTGAGTCTTTGCTCTGACAGGTTTATCAATATAAAGAAGACAAAGAGTCCTTTAGCATATGCATGTACAAGACATGACAAAACACCATTGCTGTTACTGTGATCATCAATGCAAATAATCAAGTAATGTCTGAGTGGAACACCGCTGTCTCATTCTGCAGCTGGGCTTATTTCTCATAATTGTGTAATCTTACGTAGTTGTGCACCCCATTGGGAGTATGTTTGGAGGTTCAGTCTTTAAAACTGTTGCAGTCATGAAAAATTCCACATTCAAAATCTTATCCCTTACTAGCTGAATGAAACTTTTTGTGTTTTTTGTTTTTTTTTGTTTTTTTTTTTTCCCCCTGCATAGTTAACAGGCAATGAAAGAAAAAAGGTACTTCTATTGCAGAGTGTGAATAATAAGGTAATTTCCTAATTGATCTGTGTAAATTGTTGCAGATTTTAATTTTCAGCTACCTAAATACATATGAAGAGTATACAAATGCAGCAGATGAACCTTAGAGCATATAACCTCCCCTTGCAGTATCAATATGCTGGTATGGAATATATGAATAACTGGTTTA
Source organism: Thinocorus orbignyianus (assembly GCA_013400375.1). Lineage (NCBI taxonomy): Eukaryota > Metazoa > Chordata > Aves > Ciconiiformes > Thinocoridae > Thinocorus > Thinocorus orbignyianus. Next base: position 310,395 of record VXBW01002682.1, read on the forward strand.
TTATAGTTTCTTAGAGAAAGGATTTTGAATATCCCAGTACTTTTTTAGATTAGTTATTTGCTAACAGCAACCACTGGTTCCAGGGATTAGACATGCAGATTGAACTTTCAATTAAAATGAGTCTGTCTTTTGAAACATCCTTGTCTGCAGTCAAAAGGTATGGGTAGAAAGATTTCTAAACAGTCAGTGACTTTCAATACCAAATCCATCTTTCAGTATACCTGAAATAAACAGCATTATACTAATGGTTATAAAAAGCCAATGAAATTTTGAATCTTTTAATTTGATTCTGAGCTCAGGGTAAAAAACTATTAACTGAAGTTATTTCCTTTGCTCCTATCAATTTACTCTTAAATTTATGATCGGACAAGAAACATCTGATATTTAAAGGGAATTTGCTGCTCCCACAAAGCTTTTAATTGACAGCTTTGGAGGCTGAACTCCTTTACACAGCCACAGAGAACACGTGAAATCAGCAACAGCTGCACAAGGCTTGCGACACTGCCCTCCCACTGTGGCCCGCATCTGACCAAAGGGAAAACCGTTTCTAAAGCCCATTTGATGAACACCATGAACAGAAAGCATTTTATGTGAGATACAGGTATTTGAAAGAGAATCTGGCTCTGTGTTCCATTTTGGACACAAGCCACCACTTACGACAGTCTTTGATGCTGCGAATGTTTCCAAGGAAAGAGGAGAGAAGTGAATGTCTTTGTGCTATTCCTTTTCTCCCTCTGTCCACGTCAGATGTGGATTGGATCTTAAGGATGATCACATGTAAGACGATTTCTTGTTAAAATTTTGCATACGTGTTCTAAAACACTTAAACAAACATTACATAAATGCTAGTCCTCTCTCTGGAACCGTCTCAAAGATCTGGTGTATTAGAAATGAAATTGAAGGCAAAGAGTGATACAGAGACAAGATTGCTCTGAAAAAAAGTAAAAGGGTGGGTTTTTTTTCCTTGCAAAGCAGAAGGACAGTATAATTGAAAATGTTCATAAAGTATCATCTCTGAGACCATTTAAAGGCTATGACTGGCTGAGAATAGAAGTGCTTTCTCAACTTCTTAACCATTATTCTGGGGGTGATTTTGTATGTATCTATATCTATGCATAAAAACCTTGTGCAATATAAATACACCAAAGGACATCTTAAACATCTTGTCTTTCTTTTGTACAATTATGTAGTTTATGTCTATAAATACTTCATGGAATATTTTATTTTCAGAAAGGATCAAAATGTCAAATCTAGCAACAGTTTAATACAGATACTATTGTTTCTCTTAAATTAAAAAAATGCAAAGGTCTCTGAATAAATTAGCACAGTTGCCATGGAAACATAGTGGGCAAGAAATATTTATAGTTGCTGCAAGCAATAATTTTGTAGTTTAATACTTTAAAATGTCAAGCAACACATAATCGCAAAACCAAAATAAAATGTTTTTTTGTTTGTTTGTCAGTGTGCATATTCACAATTTTCTGTTAAAATATATTTTCACTTCTTGCCTCCAGAAAAAAACAGCAGTTAACCCTCACAAAAAATCAAACCCCAATATTTTCTCTGATTGGCTAAAAGCATTTTTCAGCCATAAAGACAAATAGCATTTTGCTGGACTTAGATATGCTATTTTTACATGTGTGATCATTAAAGTCAACAACTGGAAATTTTTCAGAGCTAATTAGGTTAAGAATCTTTATAAAGTGTCTAAACTGTAACATTAATTGCAGCTACCAAAACTGTATGTGCCTTATTCATAAATGCAAGATAGTAAGTATCTGATATTCCTATTAAAACCAGTGTTATTCCTTATTTGTTAATTGAAATAGTACATTATAGTAATATATAGGAAAGGACAGGGAAATTATCATGGTGTATACCGGATACAAGAGGTCTGATGAATTTCTTTATACCTCTTATATCCATTCTCAGCTAAACCCAGTAATCTCACCAGGGAAGCAGCAAAATTAGCTTCATTATGTTGGTATAAACAATGAGCTTCATAACAAGGGTGGATGAGGTCTTCACTTGTCCTTGCTCCCACCCAGCCATGGCTTTTGAAAATGCTGTTTCTCAGTTGTGCATTCACTCAGCACCTGCGCAGGATTCTGCATAGTGCAGAGAAACCTGTGCGGCTGTGAAGTGGTGTATGAGGAGATGTAAAGAAGGGGAGCTTCTCACTCTCTACAACTCTTTGGAAGGAGGGTGTAGCCAGGAGGATTGGGTCAGTCTCTTTTCCCAAGGAACAGGCAATAGGACAAGAGGAAACGGCCAGAAGTTGCACCAGGGCAAGTTTAGGACGGATATTAGGAAAAATTTCATTATGGAAAGCATTGTGAAGCCTTGGAAGAGGTTACCCAGAGCAATGGTGGAGTTGCCGTTCCTGGAGGTGTTTCAAAGCCAAGCAGAGGTGGTGCTGGGGAACATGGGTTAGTGGTGGGCTTGGCAGTGTTGGGTTAATGGTTGGATTTGATGATCCTACAGGTCTTTTCCAATAAAAATGATTCAGTGATTCTATGATTCTACTAATAGGAATGCTTCTGGAATTCGCCCTGCAATCCCTCTCACATATGCTTCATGACAAGCTGCACCCATCCATGATTTTGAAATGCTCCACCTTCTCATCATTCCTAGTTTATTTGTTTCCAAGTACCTTGTAACAAAGGGAGAAAGCATCAACATTATTAACTATCCAACTTTCAGAAGGCATGTGCTGTTCTAAATGTCAGGAACACAGATGGACTCCATGATAGCTGATAGTTAAAACCTTCCTTGGTGGGCCTAAACATCTGAAGGTACAGCTGGTAGCTACCTAAAAGGTGTAGTGAACTTGAAGGCTGTCTCTTTCCCCTCTTACTAATGAGATTAAGGAAGCAAAATTCTGATGTACTTCAAAGCAACACAGACTGTTGCAAAAATGAAAATATTTCCTAAATGAAAAATTCAGTTCCAAACTTATGTACCACTTCAGCACAGTCTGTTAGATAGAAGTATTTTTTAAACTCTATTTAAGCATTTGAGGAACTCCCTACAGGCTCTGCATTCAAGTGGATCCTATCTAAGCACATCACTGAACATGGGCACACTTGAAGTTGTACAGCTATGTCAAAGGAAATCTGAGGGGGTCAAGAAGATGGTGAAGAAAAAATACAAAATAAAACTGAATAGTTTCTACTAAATTATTTGAATAAGAAAGAAATTCCTTTTAAAGCTAGAGGGATTCTTCTGATATAGTTCTTCTAGGTAAGGGGTAAGAGCAGAATTAATCTAACCTGTCATATATTCCGTGAAAAAACACAAATAAGGCGTTCACTTCTGATGTACACTCATTCATTTTCAGGATTTTACACCGAAAATAACTGCAAAATGCTGTCAGTTGTAACAACAAGTCTGTTCTAAGCAAGACGAAAGCATTATATACATTATTGCATTGGATAGACCCATTCACGTGTAGGGAAGACCACACCTTCTAAAAGTTCATCCCCTCCCACTCAGCAGTGCAGATCCTGAGGTATTAAGAACATTAATCAGAAACAGAGGCAAAATACTGAACAGAAGGAAGAAGAGCTCAGGTTTCTTCTCTCAGGAAAATTTGTTTATTTCTTCAGATGATCTAGGCCTATGTATGATTTTACCATCAATCACAACCGCAACTGCTAACCGTCTGCTTTGTTTACCAAATTGGAAATGATAATTTCATGATTTATATAACATTCAGGGAGAAAAATGAAGGTGACATTTCTGCTTGCTTATTGAAAGTGAAATTTCTGAGGACTAGGTTTGTAAATAAGAGGAAGGCTTTATATTAAAAGATTTGGATATCTTGATGATTGTTTTAACTATGTGCTAAGTTGCTTTAGAAAATGTTTTCTTGTTTTTGTCATGTTCCTCATCTTGAAAATTATTAGTTTGCTCTGTCATTTCTCTGTTTGAGAATTGATTGTTTCCTTATATTTTTGAAGATATGCCTGTAGCACAATTTCTTTTGTTTGCTTGGGTGTTTGGTTTTTTTTTGTTTGTTTGGTTTTGTTTTTGTTTTTTTCAGTTTAAATAACATACTTAATTAGAGGTTTCTAGAAATAAGCAGATCTTGCCAGCATTTTTCTGGGTTGTGGGTTACGTGTTGTTACTCACGATGATTTTAATTACCGCTGCCATACACCATATTCTTAAAAAAAAAAAAAAATAGTTTTTTTTTGTTTTGTTTGATGGATAAAATTATTTTAATATGTCTGTAATAGATATGTTAATATGCTACATGCCAGCCATATATTGAAGGAATAAAGCATCACTGATGACTCAGTGAACTGAAACATTTTTCACTGCAGCAGCAAAGTTAGAAATAACAATGTGTATTCAAGGAACATCACAGATTGTTTCAAAAAATACATTGCATATTAGGTGATGTGCTGTGAAGAAACAAGTAGAAGAGAAAGCGTGTAGCGTTGCTTCTGATCTTCCAGAGAATCTAGGTTAGGAAACGCTGTCTCACACTGATTTACATGCCAGCCTCCAGCAGGATGCAGCTTGACCTCAGGTTGACTCCAGAGTCACAAGCTAAAAGGAACGGTTATGCAACGGAGAGTGGCTAAAATTAAACACGCAAAACCCCAGAAGGCTGAGGTGATGGTACCCAGAAACTGTGTTAAGTTTAAGGAATTATGTTTGCTTATTTCACTGAAAGAACTGGCTTGCATTATTGCAGTGTCCATCTTTACTGTGCTTACAGACCATTATCTTTCAATCTCTTGGCATAATTTTCTATTTGCCAGCTCATTTATTACAAAATACAATATTCTTCCCACTAGATATAAGTTGTTTAGTGAATACACAGGAGCCCTTCTTCAATTTAAAGAAAAGAAAGAAAAGGGGGAAAAAAAAAAAAGAAAAAAAAAAAGAGGGTGTTTGAGTGTTTTCTCACACAACCAGTAGTTGTGGCTTCTGGACCTGTATATCCAGTTTTGCCTTCAGAAACAGAAACATCCAGCATAGCTTATTACATAGTAATAGCATGGAGTAATCAAAAAACCCAAAAGGCAGGAAAAATATTGCAAAAAAAGTGCCTCTTCATGCAATCTAAGGGCTATGCCATAAAAAAATAAAATAGTGTGACATCAGAAAACGGGTCAGAATTGTTATGTTAAAAAATAGGCCTAATTAGCAATCAGTGAAGAGGAATAAAAGAAAACTCTGCCCGTTGCTACTTTTAGACACCATTACAGGAAGGATAAGCAACAAGATTTAGCAAGGTTTGTTATAATTACAGACACTGTGCCTAATTTTCAGACCGAGACCTCATGCTCCAACTTTGGCTCTGAGATCTGTCCTGAAAGCCCTGGGGCTTTGCTAGTGTGGGAAACAAAAAGCCTTACGAAAAGGTTAGGCGAGAGGGATAAACAGAAAAGACAGCATCAGTGGGACCTGCTTCCTTGTAGGCTTGAATAACACCTGGAACACGAGGGTTGTGTTATTTCAGTAAGATCTTCCTTACCTCTCTTTTCCTTTCACCACACATTTATTTTCTTTCCCCTTTTTTCTTCTTTCACCTTCAATTTAATAAAAGTCAGGCCTATCAGAGCAAGTTGTTATCTTTTGCACACTTCTCTGCACTGATAAACCAGAGAGACTAAAGAAAACAAAGTTTAAAATAGTTCGGTGCCACTACAGGTCTCAGCTGACAAAACATGTTATATAGAAAGATGATGCCTTTGGGTTAACCCAGACTCAAAACAATGCAACACAGTACAGCAGAACCCCATCGTGGAGCACAGGAGGCAGAATCTGCAACTGCACATGGTCTGTCCCCAACTCCCTTGTCCGTGAAGTCTTTACCGCAGTCAAGTCACTGCAGGAAACTTTACTTCTGTTTTCCTGAGGCACACAGCTAGAGCTCCACAAGAGGTGGTGTGTTAAGGCTCGTGAAGACCTGTCTTGAGTTTTCTTTTCCCTGGCAGTGAGGTTGCAAGTAAGTCAGCTTTAGAAAAAGAAGTGCTGTTTTCCATCTTTGCAGTCTCTCTGTTTGCACTGATTATGCTTACAGGTTGTTGTTGACTCTGACAATATGAAAGAGAGTAGACATTCCAGCTCATTTTAGTTTGTTTGACATTCCCACACACACACTGAAAAGTGGTATGTATTTTCAGGATAACAAACAATTCTTCCAAGCTGGACACTAAAAGCTGTGAAGAGAAGGAAGCAATGTTAAAATGGAAAGCTTAATTCTTCATATTTCAAACGTTTAACTTTATATTTGGTAAGCCTTTTTTTTTTTTTTTTTTTTGGTTTTGTTTCTTTCCAAGAAGTCAAAAAGATTCATAATCGTCATTGTCTAGTTAAAAAACCTATCTCTGTAGTCAAAGTTTCAAATCTCTACTACTTTAGAGTGAAAGGTTCACGTAGACAGTTGTGTGAAATGCAAACACTTCCTGGAAAATTACTATGGTCTGGGGATATAGGTAAACTGAGCTTAATATAATCCCTGACAGCAAGACATTTGTTCTGGTGCACAGAATTATTAATTTACTAAAGTTCTGACAGCATATTAATGTTTTGTATAAAACACCAGGTACATCTGAAACCCACGAGGAATGCAAATTATAAATGCAGACAAGAAAAAATACAATTAGGAGATAGAATTCAGCATATGAAAAATTTGAGTATATTCTTCTCCTTTCTCCTGAATAATGCAGCTGTAGCTAAAACTTCCCAAGCTGCCAATTTTATACATTTGTACAGATACAGTGTGCACCTAAGAAAGAAACAGGAGACTAGCTCAAAATGAAGTCATGACCAATTTTTGTACTGCAAGGCAACAGATGGTAAAATCTACTTCACACTATTAATTTCTTGTTCTAGACAAGTAGCAGACTTTGTTACACTGCTGCCTGCCTAGAAATGCTACCTACACCATCATAGCTAAAAAGAAAAGCTACCGAGGCCACGATGATGCAGCAGTATGCTCAGATGTACTGACATTCCTGTGTATTTTCTAGAGCTAGTAAATAGGACTCCACAACATTTCTTGGGAGAGAAAACACTGAATTAAAGACTCTTCAGAGTCACATTTTGTGGAAAGCTCTTTATTTCACACCACCTTGTTTCTCATTGTTATTGTCCTTGCTTGGAATATCAAAATGAATCCATATTGGCATTTATGACAGATGTTGGGTAGCTTGATGAAAGGGATAACATGACATGATGCCTCTTGTAATGAGAGGCTGAACTGAGAGATGTATAAAATCCCTTGCAACCTAGTGTCCATATTCATACACATGCACTCAAGCCAGGGGTTTTTTTCCTCAATTAGAAAAAGGCTGAAGTACACGCTCAGGATGCAGCCTGAGAAGTGAGAAAAGGAAGAAGAAGGATAAATTCTTATGATTTTTTCCCCCCAATTAATGCATATTTATATCAAAATAAGATGTCTGAATGTAGTACAATAAATCCTACGCACAGCCCTGGTTAGAAAAAGAAAATCTCAGTGAAGCATGTCACTAAAGCTTAATATTTAATAGAAATTGGTAGTAAACATTTTAATTTCTTGGTGTCTTTGTGAAAATAGTTACAGACATCTTCCAAAGTAAATGTTAAAACTTATAATTTCTTATTTTTTATTTCTTACTTATGGTGATTGTAAAATAAAGGTAAAGGTTGATTCAAATACCTTTTTTAATCTAAGTAGAATGCTTTAGTGCTGAAATATGCAGCGTACTTCAGAAAAAAATTTCTATGTAAAAATAATTTCATTCTTCTTTGAGTTCAAAATGAAGATGGATGATAGCTGAAAGTATATTACTTTGCAATAAAAGAAGTAAAGGTTATTAAGGGAATTTTATGAACTTGCATGATTAATACAAAATATTTGATAAAATGCACTTTAGTGTTCTATTAGAAGAAAGTAATCTCTTTTCACTGAGAATCTGCCTTTTTATTTTTCATGCTTTTTTCCATCACTGTCAAGGCTTTGCAAAACAGTGAAGTTCACATTTTACACTCTTAGCATTTATCAGTTTCAAATGGTTTGCGAGAAAAATGCAGCACAGGTTCCCCACAAGATCTGCTTTTTTCTGTTTGGCTGTATATATGTCTGTGTATATATATGTATGTCTATATATGTGGGTGGTGGGTGTAATTGTAGCATTTGAGCTGACAACATCCCCTATAAAGTTAAAGATTCTTTTAAATTGCTTATGACTTGGCCAAAACTGAAATGTTTGGAGTGAAATTTTCCACAGTAGGTTTATGTATCAGACAGACTCTTATTCAAAACATTCAGACAAAATAGTTCAGCTACTTCAGAGAATGAAATTAGGCAAAGTATGTTGTTTTACCAGTGTTAAAGAACATTAGAGAACAGTGTCTTGCAAAAGCTGGAACAGAACCCAGAAGCTGTTAGTTATGCCATCTCTCTCTGGCAGCAAGCAGCAGTAGAGCCAGCTGCTGAGCGCATTTCTCCTTCGTTTTTGGATTCACATAGAGGAAAGTGGAATATTTCTGTTACAGACCAGGAGTGATGTTGCTGCATGCTAGTTATATAAATGTTTCAGTTGTGCCCCACAATTATGTTTCCTTTTAAACACAAGTTATGAGAAAATGTAAGGAAGATGAAACTTAAACTGCCCTGCTAAGCTGTAGTTAAAATTCCAAGTCAAGTAACAGAAGAGAGAAATTGCTGAAATTTCTACCCGTACTCCTGGATTATGGTGTCGTTCCTATTAGCAGAAGACACTTTTTTCAGCCAATGTTATTTTTTTCAGTTACAAAATATTTGTTCTCTTCACTATATAATGTAATTTAACATTGTTGGGTGATGTATTTCAGGTCTTTATTAGATCAACTTGGAAAACTGTCCAAGGATGACATATGAAATTGAAACTTTTTTGTATTCATAATCTGGGTCTTTATCAAATCTAAAGGTACAGATGTTTTGGATATGTTCATGCTGCATACCTTCTGGCATGATCCTGGGCTTGATTTCTCACCCTTAAAATCTTGGAGCCCTTTTGACCCTTCCAGTCTCCCATATATATTTGTTATATTATCTCAATTTCTTGTAGAAAAGGAAACCTGTCAGGGAAACCTCATACAGACTCAAATGCTTGGACTTCTCAGTTGCCAAAGTTTGTCAGTTCCTGTACCTGAAAATACACAAAGGACAAGAGGTTGAGTTCGTAGCTCACTGGGGCAGGCTATTGGGATGGTCTGATGGAGCAGAAAGGTTACTTCTCCACCTTAACTTCCTGAGCTACAGGACACGCATTTCCCTCTGTCATTTTGTCTGACAGATGGATCTCCTCTTTGAAAGAGTCTTGCAAGTCAGAAATCACAAGAACTCACGAGGGACTGAGAGAGGCAGTAAGCTACAAAGAGGGAACAGAAGGAAGGGAATGTGTTCAAATATTGTGTTCAGGGGGAATGTAAGAGCAAAGCAGCAAATAAAAAAACAGTAGAGTACATAAAAGCAATTGTTATGAGTGGCATGCATGTTATTCCTGGCAAGGTCTTGAGAAAGGCATCTGCTAGTCTCTCTCACAAAAGCTTTAGACAAGAAAATACACTCCGTAGTGATGCGGACATCTAGAAACTACACAAAAATACACTGAAAACAATTTCTTTATGGGGACCCAAGTGGCAGGGATCACAGCTCACTCTGTCTTTAACATAAAAACACAACCTGTCTCCCTGTTCCAAGTGTGGGATATGGATTCACGGCCTGAGATAAGTCTAGTCAGGACTCAAGAACAAGATGGTCCAAACTGCCTCAAGGGATGAATAGAAGGGTGAAGTGATCATCATCAGCAATGTCATCCTCCCTTGTTGTGCCAAACATGCTGCTCTCATGGCATCCAGACTGCATACCAGGAGCTGGACTTTGGCCAGCTGGAAACTTTGGCCCTAAGGACATAGCAGAGCTCCACAAAAAGGCAGGGTTATGCCATCTTGGTGTCTGTTCAGTCCCGGTCAACTTGACTAGGCCCAGGATTTAATTTCTGTTATGTATCAGATAACTGCTCAGAATAAAGTCCTGTGATTTGAAAGGTACTAATTTCTCAAGTAAAGAAATATTAGTATAAAGACATTTTAACCACACTCTGTATCTTGATACTACCCTTCAACCTTCCTGGGTTGAGCCCAGTCTCTTGCATGGCAAAACTCTCACTAACTTCCATCAAACCCCAGAGGTAAATTGCTGTGGGAGAGAGACCGCTTGTCCTTCAGGGCAATGAGACGTGATTATTCCCTTCCAGATGTGTTTGCATCACTACGAAGTCTGGAGCTGGCTTCTGGTAGACAAATTCATCCATAACTCCCTGCACAAACACTGGGACACAACAGAAGCCATATGCACTGCTACCTCTCTTTGCAAAACATTGTGTCCTAATTAAACAAAACAAAATCCACCAAGGGTTTGGTTGAGCAATCTGTCAGTGACCAAAAAGTGGGTGTAGCTCTGTTTCAGACTATATTCCCTCTTTTAATAACTCTGCCTCCAAACAAATGAGATGGCAGCATCCAGTAAAGCCACATTTATCAGGAAAGCAAAGTATTTTTGAAACCTATTTGGCATATTATGAGGCAGGTGTGATTTCACTGAAAAGTGTTTTAGTACCAAGAGATAATAGGTACTATAAAAGGTTATCAGCCAAACTCTGATAAATAGTACTTGCAACTGCCATAGTAAGTCTCCTAGTGTTTACATTTTTATCTTGTCTTTAGGAGTGCTTCTTTTGAACTAAAAATATAATTAGTGGCTAATAAAAGAGCATATTAGATTCTTCACAGTGTAAATTGATACGGTACAAATTAACTGAGCTATGTCAACTGAGGTTCAGGCTTGAGTTTAATGGAATAGTGAGGGAATTTGCAGACCACATCAAAAGAAACTCTGATAATATCAAAATAACTAAAAATTCATAAGCAGATCTTGTAAATTATTTTGCTCTCTATATAGTTCTTTTAAAATTCAGATGGAAAGATAATTAAGATAATGTATCTAAATATAGAGGACTTCTGTGACTGGAAGCAGAATTGGTGATTTATTTTATTATTATATGCTATTCAGATTGCCTAATTGGACTAAAATTCTTTTCTATTAAATTTATTATATTTGATATATTCCATATGTATAACAAATCTTTTCCCATGGAATTTTTATTCATTGACATTATGAATTGTCTTGCATTTGTTAAGAAGATTACTGTCAAAATATAGCTTTGGATGTGTGCAAAATTATCCCCATCCACATCCTGTATTGAGTGGAAGACAGCAAACTGTGCCACCTACAAATTGCAGACACTGTCAGAATGGAGAGAACAGAAACCATGAAGAGCACTTCTGTGAAGACATACCCCAGAAAAAGCAGTTGAGAACTAAGATTGAGAGGAAAGGGGAGAACTGGTTTTCTAGGTTAGCATGTGTACAAACGTACCTTTGTCACTGGGTGCAGTCAATTGGAAGATCAGAATTTGTTTGATTTTCCTTGAGGCATAGAATTAGTAGAAAAAAATGTACGTGATTCATGCAACAAATTCAGTTTTATCAAGTGTAAAATATTATTTTCTACTCTATTCTTGTGAACGCTTCTGAAAGGGGCCAAAGCTGTTAGTGTTGACTTTGAAAATACTGAAGAGATGTAGCGTAGAAAATTCTTATTTAGGTTCACTTTAAGAAATTGTTCCAAAACATGTCACTTACCAATTACCGAGAGCTAGACTAATTGGACATAAAACGCCAAAACTCAGAGAAAATCAGGGAATGCAGAAAGATACTTCCAAGCCAACCCACAAAATAACAGTGCCTCACACACTGTAATATTTGCCCCTGATTAGGTTGGCATCCCACAGCATGAGGAGTGCAGCTCTTACCCTGAATCGTTGCATTTCAATGACCTGGTTCAAATCAACAGAGAATGTACTCATGCTTTTTATCAGCTAAATAACTTGCATTGCAAACAGCTCACCTTCCTATATTACCTTTTTGGAATTCACAAAGTTTAGATTACTGTCTTCTCTCATGTGTTTGTTTTTGTTTTTTGTTTATTTGTTTGTTTGGATTTTTTTTGTTTGTTTGCTTTTCTTTCTTTCTTTTTTTTTTTTTCCCTTCCCCTCCCTCTCCCCGCTCCCATCTCTTCATTTCCTGGCTAAAGGAAAAGGAAACAGTGAAGTGCTATGAAGATTGGTCTTTTCAATGTTTCCAGCTAACCAGAAAGAAGAGATCAAAGAACATGATCGAGTTATTCCTAAGCTGCTCTTGAGCTTTTATAGTCTTTTCCTCCAGATCCTCAGAGGCTCTAAAAAAAAAAGTTTTTCCTCAGATAGCTTGACAGCTCTGACCTGATTTAGGTATGGAGCTAGCAAGAAATGGGATCCACTTGACCAAGTTGGGTGACGACATCTTTGCCAAAAGGCTTGCCCTTTGTTGAGGAGAAATTTAACTGTTCTGCTTGTTTCTCCTCTTGTCAAGGAGAAATTTATCTGCCTTATGCTGGGGCCTAGTAATAGCATCTTGTAATTGAGTGAACGGAGGTCAGAGGTGTTAAATACATGAGGCAAGATAATAAGAGACACAAATCCCTCAGGGTGACAGAATCATAGAGTCATAGAATCAGTCAGGTTGGAAAAGACCCTTGGGATCATCGAGTCCAATAATCAGCCCTGCTCTACAAAGTTCTCCCCTACACTGTATCCCCCAACACATCTAAATGACTCTTAAATGTACTCAGGGATGGTGACTCAGCCACCTCCCTGGGCAGCCTATTCCAGTGCCTGACCACTCCTTCTGTGAAGAATTTTTTCCTAATATCCAGTCTAAACCTACCCTGTTGCAGCTTGAAGCCATTCCCTCTTGTTTTATTGCTAATTACCTGTGAGAAGAGACCAGCACTAACCTGGATGAAGAAGATGGGTCAGAAAGGGACCTAATTCAAGTGCCGATGTGAAAACACGCATAGCCAGAGAAACAGAGAGGAGGAGCTGGGGTTCTGAATGTGGACGCCGGACTGACACCACTGAAATAACCCAGAAGTAGTGGGATAGCTTATATGACAGCCGGTCTGTGATGGGTGCTATGGGCTTTGTAGGAAATATGTCTGGGGAAAAAAGTGGTGTGGGTACCATTAACATGAAGAAGCAGTTCAAAAGTATGGAGCTTAGTGATGAAAAAGAGGAACTGGCCCTAGCCATGCCTCTTCTGTCACTTTTCTAAAGCTTTATACCATAACATCTTTATTCAGGTTTTTGAAGCTATGTCAATTTGATGTTCATCAACAGCCTGCAGGGAAAAATTATACAGAATGAGATATGAAATAACTTAGCACAGATGTGCTTCTGAGGATGATGTTGTTACCTCATCACAAAAGCTCCATGTGGTAATCATATGGTGTTTGGAATTGTATTCTGACATAGCATAAAACCCCCCCATATTGCAGCAATAAACTTTTACTTATTACCTACTTTTACATTTTAAAGATACCTTTTAAAATATATGATCTTTTTTCTTTTCTTTGTGTTTCTGCTGCTCAAGATAGTTTGTGACCTAGGTACAAGCAGAATTGGATCTATTTGCGAAAGGGAGAATGAACTCTTTGTCTCTTACTGCTATTTTTGATTATTTTTTTTTTCCCACATAGGGGTTTACTTGAAAACTCAATTCGGTAGTTTTAGTTTGTGAGACACAGACATCTGAAGGGAGGTTAACTAGTAAACTGTTTATATAAAAATTAGGTGAGATTATTGCCAATAAGCTTAAATTTGTGGCATAGTAGTCCCTTATCTTCAATTGAACATGTGTAAAAATTCATAAACTGAAATATGCTTTAATTTGGTACATCGATTAGTACTTTTCTTTATAACATTTAAAATCTTGTTTTAGAACAAGACAATAATAAGAGTAATAGGAATAGTAGTAGCGGCAGTAGTTGATACCTCTACTACTATTACTACTTTTAAAACTAATATTATTATATTGGCTGTCATGTTTTCCTGAACTGGCAGCTCAGATCCATTGTTCTCAGAACTGCTCTGATTTAAACTAGCCGGGGATTTGTTCCAAAACTTCACAGTCAACTCCAAGTTCTTCCTGCATTGTTCATTTCTACAGTACATTGCACTGAAGTCAGCAGGACTGCTCAGCAGATGGATTTTTCTCTGGAGCTCTGGAGTTTTTCTCATCATGCTGCTGTTGATCACAATAGCAACAACAAACTTCTGACATTTTTTCACCCTTAGACAAGTGCCTGTGACTTGGCGTCAAGTACCGAATGCAAAATATGTCTGCTGTTTGTTTTTGAAGTCAGGCATAATGTCTAATTGTATTTTAATACAGGTTGTATACATACTATATTAGCCAAATATTTTAGATTAAACAATAATGTATCACAGTATAGAACTGTATTATGAGGCCTTTGATTCTCTTGTCATTCACACAAATGCAAAGGCATCTAATAAATTAAATAGAATGACACTACCTTATCATAAATACAACTAAGGAGAGTCATGAGGTGACATAAAGTATAAAAATTATGGCATCTTTTCATTGTGTAAAAGTGAAAAGACTCAGAATGCTTTTATATTGATCTTTGAAAATGCAAATTACACTTAGACAAGTACAATGTAAGTGTACAAGAAAGAAAGGGAATAAAGGACATTCCTCTAAAATGGTTAACATTGTTTTATCTCCCCCCTCAAGGAACTGGAACAAAATTTCTTGTCGTGCTTAAATTTAGACCAATGTGAGCCCCAGTTTCATGCCAGGTAATGAAATCATATGTTTTTTAAAAGCTTTAAAATTTTTGACACAATGGCTTTTGCATGTAAAGATTTCTTTATGAATTTACGTATGAATTTACATATATTCTCTGGCAGTTAATATAGTGATATTAGTGTTGTGTCGGAAATGAATAGTGTGTAGTATTCTGAATGTCATTCTGGAGTGCTTTCCTCAAGGTTTTACTGACTGATGTGAAACTCTAGATTAAACTTATCTATGTTCTACTGAAGTGATTGAAACAATCAGCACAACGCTCTGAAAAAAATGAGAGAAGGTTTCTCTCCCCAGATGTGAGAACCCTGAATCATGACCACAGGTTGTACAATCAAAGTGCCTGGGTTGGAACACACATGGATTTCAATAATCTTCTTGTAAGCTACCCTGAGATGACTATGTGTGTGTGTAAAGCTAAATAGAGACATGAACAGCAGTCTGAAGAACAAGCTCTAGCATCCTTGAAGTGTTCACTGAACTAAGAACAGATATTTAGGGAACTGCAAGCAGAAATAAATACTATTGATCCATCACCCTCACTTTTTAAGCAAAATTTAAGCCAAATCAATCAATTTTTTTGATGGAATATAAGGGTCCTAAAGTTGTGAGGTGAGTTTAGCACGGTCCTGGGTCTTTTTTACGCCTGAAATTTGACTGCACAACACCCAATGTGACAAAAGAACCTGAGTGACACTGGGTCATAGAAAAAAGTTTACTGTTCATCAGATAGCAGCTGTGCTCAAGTAATCACTATCCTTTTCCCAGATCCTGTGCTTCAGTATTTATTATTGCAACTCATGGATTTCACGTTGCCCATATACATGTTTGTTGCTGACAACTCTCCAATTTAGAGACAAGGATGCCATGTGGAATAGTGTAAAATATCTTGCACAAGTCCAAGTAGATGATGTCAGTTGCAGTTCCCCTATCCACCAATGCTGTAATGCCATTACAGAGAGCCACCAAATTTCGGGTACAATTTGCCCTTAATGAGGCCATGCTGGTTGTCACCCATCACCTTTTTATTTTCCACATGCATTAGTGTAGTTTTGAGGAGGATCTGCTCCATGATCTTGCCAGGCACAGAGGTGAGACTGACCAGCCTACAGTTCCCTGGGTCTTCCTTTTTATCTCTTTTAAAAATGGGGGTTATGTTTCCCCTTTTCCAGTCAGTGGGAACTTCACTGGACTGTCACAAATTCTCAACAAGATTTTTTTTTACCCTTTATAGAAACAAAATGAGACAGTTTATTGTGATTACCTCATACGTGGCTTTAAACCTGAATATAGTAAATGTTAATATTGGCTATTTTAAGTGACTAAAAATACAATTTTTAAAAACAATGATTAAAAATCCTTAAGTTTTAAGCACAAAATAAAACTTATATAGCTTTTAAAACTTCCAAATACTCCACAGATATACTACAAGAATGTGGAAATTAGCCTGAATTTCTCTGTGTGACTAGAATATATTCACCCTTCACTCAATTATCTATCAAATCACATATCTCCAATACTGAATCACTTTTCTTATCAAATTACTTGCGTCACCTATCAAATCGGATTGTATCTTGAATATACTACAAACTCTGTATCATTATTTAGAACATCAGCTGTGAAATGATGCTGTACACCTCTCAGTAAGTGATTAAATTATAGAAAGTGTATGACATACTTGATAGTAATATAATTCAATACAGTTTTAATAATGTAATATGTGGTTTGCCAAAGTAGAACTTCCTTGACACTCTCAGAAATTGCAGATTTTTTAAGGATTATCGTTACTGTCAGTTCCTGATGGATACTGGGAACTGCATAATGCTAAAATAGTTATGATTCATAAGATACTTTGTGAAATTGTTGGTAGGTCAAAATAAATGAACATAATTGCCCCTTTTCAATTTAAAAAAGATGACTGTCTTAAAAACACTTTGAAAATATGAATTCAAATAAAAACCATCAATTGCCTTGGACAGTATTTGCAGTCATTTCCACTTTTATTTCTTTCTATAATCCCATACATGAATTCTTCCTCACTTATTCAAGAATGTTTGTGAAGAGAAAATATGAATATTTTTATGGGCAAGAAGTTTTCATGCAAATATGTGTTTGCATAACTGTTTATACCACTAATATCTTTCAAAGTCTGCTCCTATTCATAACTGTTCAATAAGGAAGCAGCACAGAGGGTCCTTCAGAAAGAGTAAATACTTGAAATAGCTGGTCTAATGAGTGATTCATGGAAACTGTAATATATTTCCATGAAAAAGTTGCAGAATAAATGTTAGTAAAGAAAAATCCTAAAGATAAAAACTCCTGTTGATTGCTTCCCCAAACAGAAGACTGCAAAGGCTACACTTGTTAAATTATCAACTGTTTTAAAATGAAATGATTTGTCACGTATTTAAAATATCATTAAAAAAGAATTTCTTGTTCTGCTGACCGAATTATAAAGAAAAGCCTCCAACTCCAACTGGAGTGGTTTAGAGGGCACACGATGGAGGTCTATAAAATCTTAAGTGATATGCAAAAGTGGGAACTATTCACCATGACCTCCAATAATACTAGACATAAGGTGAGGCCAGTAGGAATCACAGCCTTACCTAATTTAAGGGTTGGGTCCTCATGTCACTGGGACTCTTCGCCAAAAGATGTTGCAAGTGCAAAAATTATACAATGGTTCAAGAGGAGGTTGGATGAGTACTTCGAAGACTGATCTGTGGTCACTAATCAGAAAAAATACATCAAGCTCATGATATTCCTTTGGCAGAAAATAGTAAGATCTGGGAAAATATGCAGGGAAATGCCATATCCACTTGCTTATCCTTATTCGTTCTCCAGCCCCCATTGTTAGAGACAGCATCCTCTGCTTGGTAGGCCTTTTGTCTGAATGGCTGCTCTTGCATTTTATGGGGACACTGTTTTTTGGAATCTGTTTGGTTTCAGGCAAGCTATCAGCAGAAGAGCCAATTTATAAAGATTTTATCTTTTCACTCTTTAGAGAGTGGACAGGAGTAAAAAGTTCAATAATACTGACCCAGTTTTAATCATGGTTCTAGTAAATTAATCTCAACTTCATTAAAGGTCTGCTCTTCCTGTCTAACTGAAATATACTAAAATACACCAGCGACTGCATCATTGAATCAGGTCTAAACTGGTTCTAAGGAATTCCATGGAGTTTAAAATGGAAATTTTACAGAGCTCTCAGTTCTGGCTTAGTGTTATCATCACTGAGGAAAAACCCCAAAGGGTTAACATCCCATGGAAGGCAGCGGGAATGCACCTTGCAAACTCTCCTCTGTCATTAAATGAGAGAGATTGGGATGTAGGTACCCCTGACATTTCTCCCTACGTCAACATCTGTGATCAGAAGATCAAGATTTGAAAAGCAAAATTTAGTCTTTGGTGACTAGGTTATATATTTTGAATTAGATATATCCTAATGACTAATATGATAGGTGGTTTGTTTGGTCTTTAGAACATTGCTCAAAGCTGAAAGCCACACACTAACGTGTTTCCAGTTTATCTTCCTGGTTTTATAAGTCCATGGTGATTCTTTCTTCTATCTCCCATTGAGGAATCTGGAGTTGACAAAAAATTACAGGACTACAATGTTTAATTAGCTAATGTTTATACACAATGAAAACTATTTTAAACTAATACTGCTGCTATTTTGGTTTTTAGAAGGTCCTCAAGTTTGTTACGACTTCTTGGTATGATCCTTAAACTATGGATTTTACGAAAGCAGTTTATCATCAATACACTTTCTTCTTTTTATTTTTATGTAGACACCTGAGCCACATGTCTTGTTTGGAGGTAGTCTTTCTGGAATAACATTTCTAATGTAAATTCTAGTGTTTCCATGTTCTAAATTCTCTTTCAGCAAGTATTTCCTACTAGTGACTCAAAATCCAGTTTTCACGGACATTATTGTTAAGAGACTCATTTAGTGTATATGTGCATGTTAATAGTGTACAGAATGCCACATGATCAGCTAAAGTAAATCATTACTTTAAATAAATGTTAATAAAAATATTTTTTTTCATGGTGCTTTCCCTCAGCTGAATCCACAGTAACTCACAGACAAAGGAACAGTAAGTAGCAGCCTGTAGTTATCTTTATTATATATCACACACTGCTTCAGATATGACACCCTGAGAGAGAAACACTGGCCAAAGAATCCAGGTTACCCCACTACTCATTCCAAAATCTATTTTGGAATGTACTTGCCCCTTTTGAGTAATAGTCAGAAGAAAGACAAAAGGAAATATTTCTACTGTTTCACCTGAAAGACATTGTGTTGAAGAGTTCAAACATTTCCTGTCCCACAAAGTCAAGTCATCTTTGGTAATGGTTTTTATTTTGTGAGGGACGAAAAAAGATAGGAAGAATATGTTTTGAAATGTTTTATTAAATAAGATTTTTGTAAATTTTAAAATAAAATGAAAATAATAATGACAATAATTATGATTAATGTTAATACTTGCACATCATGCTATGACCTGAACACCCATCATACTTCAGAAGTATAATTTAATTTAGCTTCCCAGAACACCTATATAAAGTGTATAAGAGACTTTGCTATATTTTTGAGGAAATGTAAGGAAGCACAAGAAGAAATAAGGGTCAATAGTGTAGCTTTCCCATGGAGGTGGTAATTGCACCAACAATGCATATGCCAATGGTTTGGCAACATCAGTTGGTGGGATGAGAGAGCTAACTATTTTTACCTCTTCATAACTGGATTTGTAACTCAAGTATCTAGAAGTGTAAGTTCTTGGTTGTTTTCACTTCGCAGACCTAATTTTCACCTACGAAACGGACAAGCAGAACTTAACTCAGGTGAAAAACGTACATTTTTCTTTTCTAAAAGTCATGCTGCAGTTGCAAGTCCCAGAATTATTCCCTAGAAGTTCTACGTTCCCTTTCATATTGGAAAGAGAGGCTCAGTCCACCGATACTTCCTCTATTTAATATGTCACAGTTTAAAAGATAGTTACATCCTTTCATCTTTCAGTGTGAGGTTAGAAAGGATGATTTTGTAATTTATCAATTTGTCCAGATCAGTTTGTTCAGAATACAGAGGAAAAATGGTAGGACCACCTGCTTGTGGATGAATTGGTTCAGCTCTTTCAGAGCTCTTTTTCACTCATTCTTAAGGCCTAGTCTCCTATCTGTTTCACTTACTCCTTTCCAAATACAACCTTTTCAGCCTGCTGAGATGATCAGTCAGCAGCCATTGCCTGGAATCGTAGTTCTATTTGAATAAAACACTCTCATATAAAAAAAACAATCATGAATGTCTAGCTAGACATGGGTGAAGAACAGCTGATCTAAGTATATCGTTATAGACATTAAAGCCAAACATTTTGGTGTTGTAAGAAATTCGCGTGCTAATTTGTTAGAGATGTACATTGATTCTTGAACTAATCAGGTGTTTCTTTCTGTTGCATCCTTCTGCATTTTTCTAAGTCTTGACCTGTGAAGAGAGTATTTTTACCCTGACAGATGAGCTAGCTCTCCAAGGCGTTTTTGGGTCCTGATCTCCCAGTGTTAGTGTAACAGCTAATTAACTCTGAGGTTTTCTCTTAGACTGAGTCAAATATTGCCTTCTGAGAAAAACCCACTTGAGTGAGGTTGTGGAGATCATTCACTCCAATAAAAATGAGGTGGGTTTATGTATGCATTAACGGTATAGATGTGTGGATAAACCTGCACCAGGTTTTGCTCTGTAGACTCTACACTGGTTTTTCACTCTTTAATATCTGCTCACTGCACCCTGAGTCATTAAACACTTTAAAAAAAAAAGCCCTCCACCAGCCTCAGTGTTTCAGGCTGCCACACTGAAGCATTTGAATGGAATGAAGGACTCAAGGTAAGGGGAATGTGGGGTCCCAAGGTAAGGGTTATGCAGTGCAACTTTGATCAGTGAGCTTCAGATGTAGCCTATGGCAGCACAGACGTAACTGTCCTGTAATGACCTGCCCGAGGGCTAAAAGGACCTTCTTGCAGGGCATAGTTGTTAGCAGTATAGATATAGCATCAGAGATCAGTTTGCTGTTTCACTTGTTCTCTCCTTTTCCCTAATTTCCTTAGGTTTTTATTCAAACTTTGCCTTAAGATATTACCAGTACTACAGGTGTTGATTCTTCATTTTGGTTAATCACTGTTACATCCTCCTTTTCCTACTTTACACTCAGTATGAAACTCCCATGGTACTTCCTAGTTGCAAAATAATAAGAGATTTATTTAATAAAAAACCCCTTCTGACTTATTGCCAATTTTCTAGCATGTTCCAAAGATTTCTTTTGGGTTTTCATTATTTTAAATGAACATTAAAGCCCCCTGTGGTCACATGAGCAAGTGTCCATGCTAGAACCTACTTTATTAAATTTTTAATGATTTTATTATCTCAGGAAAACTCTTCTGATCGCTTTTCCAGAAGTGATGACTCATCTCATTTCCTTAAACCCACAGAGTAAATTGCAATATTGAGTAGAGGCAAACCTCTCAAATTTTGTCAAAGGCATGCAGGTGTCACAAAATGGGTTTCTTTCTGTTATGTAGCTTATTTTCTATATGAATTTTAAGTTTAGAACAGCTTAGTGAAACTGCTATATTGTTTGCCAATTGTTCATGAGTAAGTAAGTTCATGAGTAAGTCTTAATCATCGAAGATGGTCGACAATTTATGTATTTTGATGTACTAGCAAGTTTAGCTGTTGATTACTGTGTTCATTTTTAAAAAAAAAAAATGTGCTGTTTATCTTTGGTTATCCTTAACAGGATGTGATACTGTAGTCTCTTTTGAAGATGAAACTCAATATCTGCAAAAGGCATGTTTTGAAAGAACTCTTTCCTTTTATTACACTGCAAAAGATAAGGTTATGTCTGCCTTTTCAAAGATGAGCCTAATCTAGACTCTAATCGCATCCAAACATCGATCTTTTGAAAAATCTGAAATACTCTAAGAAATCAGAGGCTACAAACACTGTGATAGAACTGATTATTCCAGAGATCAGTGTGTTTTTCTAATGTTATCTAGCTTCAGCAGCATTAAAGACCGAACTATACAGTTTCACTTTGATCACTCAATGGTTGCTCTATAATAGATAATGAGGTTGTTGATATTGAGACAAGACAGTATTGCATTCTTGGGTGTTCAAGAATTCATCCCAATCCATCTAACTCCAAGTACAGCCACAGAAAGTATCTCTGAAGTGCAAATTTACCAGTAATAATTGTGAATATAATATGGTCAAAATTATTTAGGAGCTCTTTCATAAGAAATATGAAGTTCCTGCATATACATGGGATCCAGTCCTGCCCTGTTTTGAGGACTGTAGCTAAATTAACAAAACCACCTCCCTTATTTTGTGAAACAGGGACACTATTTAGGACATTTGGGCTTTAAACTTTCAAAATTGAAAAATTATCTCCTGTTCTCCAAACCCAAACATTTCTGAGAGTGCAGACAGTTGCAGGGAACAACAAGGAAAGTGTCAGGTGGTGTAGAAAGAATTTTAATGAGTTCAGGAACCTGCAGTGCCAGGTAATCTCAGAAAGGAGCTGTTTTGGATCATATATTAGGGCAAAGCATGTTTTGACATTGGCAGGTCTGATTCCACAGTACTCCAGAGATTTATACTAAGATATGTTAATACACACGTATTTAATATCTGATAATTCTTAAACTTATTTTTTTGCCTACAGATCCTCTTCCATTTGTCTTGACCCTGTGAGGCTCACTTCTATGTACACTTTCATCTGCTCTGTTGCTTACGAAGTTGTGACTCTTAGGAGGGCTGTAGCCCCCAGTGGTAAACAGAAATTTAGCTATCAGAGGAAAAAGTTCATGTTGATTACTTCTCCAGAGCTAGAGATTTGAGAAATGAAATTTGAGACAAAATGTGAAGGTCCTTTTATGAGGAGAAATTCTGGGCTGCTATTGTCATCCTGAAAAGGCTGGAAAACCAGGGGAATCAATATGTGCTTACTTTCATAAGACCTCCATGAAGCCTGCAAAACATGTTCATGGGGGTTCTGGAAGCTATTGATATCCAAATAACAAATAACAAATAATCTTATCCATCAATTATCACCACTTCCTCTCAAGTCTTATCCTAGGATACATTTCATATCAGAAGATTCAGGGGTCAAGTGTAATGCCTACTGCTCGAGTTTATCTTAGACATAATCCTCACATGATGAGGCTTCTGATCTTATGCAAAAAAATGGTAGTTTGGGAAAAGTTTGCAGAAGTATAATATATTCCTATAGATAATGTGGCATTCATAAATAATTCTGTTTATCTCATAGCATGGCATACATACAAGTTTGCATCTAGCTTCTGTCAGCGCTCCCTTGACATCATGATTGTGCTTTGGGATTTAGATATAAAGCAGAGAACAGAATAGAATTCCCATGGAGGGTAATCCCTTCGATAATAGTCCATCTAGTGACAAACATCCCACTACCAAGATTATGGCAAGAAATTTCAAAGATATGCCAATAAATATCAGAATGGACATACTTGATGGAATCTTTTCTAGCATTTATTAATGTTTTGCTTATTTATTTCTGTGTGGAGAAGATGGGTCTTTGTTTGTTTTTTTCTCTTCTCTTCTCTGAGGGAATTGTTGCCAACCCAGGCTATTTGCAGAGCAGAAGAAAAACAAGAATAATACATGGGACATATGTCAAGGCTTATTTCATTCAACCTAAAATATGCATGAGATTCTTCTGTAGATTCATTAGATTCTTTTATCCTGGGGATGCCTGTCTTGGACAAACAGTACCTAAAAGAAGTTGCATATTTCAGTGGAAGTCTCTCAAAAAGTTTCTCTCTTTTTTTTTTTTTATTTTTTTTTTTTTTTCTATCATAACATCAATTCAGGATCAATGATTTAATCTGTTATTTGTAGTAGGCTGAAGGCAGGGCCTGTCAGTGCACTGACAGATCACTAAGTATAACCCTGGCATCTGAAATAAAAGCAATACTCAAACTCTGACAGCTGTAGCAATGGCGAAAACAGCAAGGAGGGAGTGCTATGAAAGCAGCCTCTCCTGCAGGACCAGAATGACACCCCTTTTCCTTCCAAGGTATTGCATTTTGTTCTCATTGCCATTTGAAAAGATTATTTCATGACCTTGCTGCAAGTGTCTGTGAGTAGTGCTGCCTCACCAGATGTTTTCCTAACTTCTGTTCATGTTTCCTGTCTAACAAAAGTAGCAGAGTTGTATTAGTTTGCACGGTTGATTGCAAAACATCTCTGTAGAGCATAAGGTATTTTCAACTGGCTGAGGAAAACGTTCTGAAGTTACATCAGTAGTACTCATAAGGCTGCTGTGCTTGGAAAATGATTTTTAAGTGTGTTATGCAATGGTTTAGGAGGAGAAGACAGCCAAAGGGTGGGAGAGAACCACAGGTTAGGGGCTAGGCAGAAGTTGTACATTTTCAAAGGCAGTGCCACCAGGGGGAGTCATCCATGGGAGCCAAAAGAAATTAACACAGCGTAGCATAGCATAGAATAGGATAGACTATATCTATCATCTAATGAAAAGAACAGGCAATCAAGGCCGCTGACAACTGGAAAAAAGGGAATGTTCCTTCCAACTAAAAAACAGCAAGAAGGAGCTGGTGAACTGCAGGCTTCACCTCAGTCCCTGATCGGGAAACATGTCCTTTTGGAATTAATTTCCAAGCAAGAAAGTAAATAATTTAGTCACTGTGGATTTATCAGGGCAAATCTTACTTGACCCAGCCGCTCGCCTTTTTTTCTGAAAAGACCAGATATACGGACAAGAAGATAATGGGTTAAGGCCCCTTGACTCTAGAGCAATGCTTTTGACATCAGCTCCCAGGGATTCTTACTCGGAAACAGAGGAACTGTGGGCTGTGCAAAGGGATTGTTATATGGGTTGAAAACCAGCTGGACTGCCAACCTGCCAAGCTCATAGCACAGTAATCAATAACTTGATGCTCATTTGGCAGAGGTAACAGAGTACCCTGGGGTCAATACTGGAGCTGATATTATTCAGTATCTTTATCAGCAGCCCGGATGATGAGACAGAATACACTCAGCAAATTTATGGATGATGCTACATCAGGGAGAAAATTGACTGATGTGCCAAATGGCACAATTTCAATCCAGAAGGACCGGAGTAAAATACAAAAATGGACCAGCTGAAGCCTCATGATGTTCAGTATGAAAAATATAAATGTCTCAACCCAGAGACAAATAACCATGGAAATCTGCACAGTCTGGGAGCTGACCAGCTGAGTAGCAAACCTACCGATGAGGATCTGAGTAGTCAGAGCGGATGCCAATTGGAATATCAGTGTCCTGGTTTGAGGTAAAACAGAAATAAGTTTCTTTTCAGTGATTTTAAAATTCAGCTAAGCCTCTTCTAACTATCTAAACTCTCTGGAATTAATGGGGCATTTTTCAGACTGTGTCTGTTTCTAGCAGATAGGGTCTGATGTTTATAGTGAATACCAAGGGAGGGTATGCAGAGGGACTCTCACTTTACTTATTGCTAAAACAGCCAAGGTCAGCTCACTTTTTTATTTGCCCTGTTGGAGGGTCAGAAGCAGAAAAGTGCAGAGGGGTACCACCTGCAGGGAGAAGCGAACAGAACAGGCCACCCAAACCTGACCAACAGGACATTCCACCCCATCTGCCCCATGCTCAGAATAAAAGCTGAGAGATCAAAGGGTCACCCTTCTTTTTTCAGTTACAGGTGTCTGAGGAGGACTCTCTCTGTTCATCTGCCTTTGATCCCGATCTGTGTGTTCCTGAATCCAGATCCAGAATCCAGTTCCCATTCATCGCTGAGTTCAGGCTGGGAATTTCCCAGTGACATGATTGTCATTCTGGGAGCTTAATAGTGTTTTTAATATATATTAATATATATTTCATTATTTTCTTATTAATATTATTATATTTTATTTTCATTAATTTTATCAATATTTCAATACAGCATTTTAGTTTCTTTTCAACTCCTAAATCTCTATCTCTCTCACATCATTCTCTCACTTGGGAGGTAAGTTAGAGAGCATCTGTTATTTGTTTTAGTGGCCAGTCCAGCTCAAATCATGACAATCAGCCAACAGTGTGCTTTCATTTCAGATTAGACAAACCTTCACAAACTAAATCAGATAAAATACACAGCTGCATTAGTAGGACCACAAACAGTAAAGCAAAGAAAATTGTTGTCACTGTTATTTTCCTCTGCTTGTCACTGGTGAGGTTGCACCTGAAATTCATCCAGTTTAAACTCACATTTCAAGAAGGATTGAGAAAACAGGAGTGTCCAGTTGAGCAGTGCCAAGATGAGCAGGGATGGGGGGAAAAAACAAAGTCAAGAACTGTCATGACTGTTGCTAAATGTGTTGCTCTATGCAATAATGTATATAGCTCTTACATTACAATGTCTCATGCTTGCAACATATATTCAAACATCTTGCTTGTATTGTTGACCTGATTTTCAGGGATAACCATTTTCAGAGTCAAATTGTTACATGGAAATTCAACTAGTATGACCTTGTATGCCTTTCCCAGATGATCCCAGCTGAGGAGCAGAAGACCTCAAAGATAAGATGAATAGGGATGTTCACTCCTGAAAGTGTTTTAAGATATTAGCAGACTCATGCAGAGATTGCTCAAGTTATGTTTTGAATCTTTACTTTGCATTTTACATAGCTAAGATGTCTTATTTTAAGTAAAATCATTGATTTTCATGTAGTGACAAATGATAGCAGCAACTGAGACCTTTACTGCCTGTCTTAATTTAGTCTTTTTCTGTCTCTGCAGGTATAATTTTTCATCTATAGTGATGTGCTACAAGGATGTGCAGATGGCTGCTTCTAGAAAATCATGTAATAAGGTATCTGACATTACTGTTAGTGCCTTCAATTCAGTGTAAGAATTTATTTTTTCATAAGCATGAAACTGCATCAACAAAACAGTGACCTGGTTTAGTTAAAAGACCAAGTCTAGCTGTACAGACCTCTTTGCAAAATCTGGGTCTTATTTTTGACATATGGGTAGTGCATATAAAAGAAAATAGCATAGTCATGCCGAGTGGCCTACTTTGCAGTGTGCCTGGATACCGAAAGGGCTCAGCAGTGCCACTTGGATACTGTGATTCTCTTCTCATCGAAGCGAATGAGCCTGGCATGCAATACATAGACGATAACTATAGACTCCATAGTCATGGCTGCGTCGCTTGGATCACAAATTGTGTTACTGCCAGAGCGGGAACTGAATTCATCTCTAAGTGGTCTGCAAGCCAAGTTAGGACTCACTGCACGTATTGCACTTATCTTTATATATTTATTCTTCCCTTACCGTTGGTCATTATGTATTCAGTTGCTATTATGGACATAATGCTCTTCTCTCCACTTCTTGTCTGAACATCTTGTTCTCTCTATAAGGTTTCAGACCTGTTGGGAAATCAGCCAGGGATGCTGAAGCTTTCCTCTTTGGAATTTAATGCACTGTGGTAAGTCTGTGCAGGCTGCAGACAACCACGAAAGGAACTTCAGCTTTTTAGAGGCTTATAAAACCAGGGTGGCTGGTTTTCCTTCGCAACTCATGACAGCAAAGTGGCACTGTAATCTCAGGGAGGTGGTTTCGCACTCCAGCAGAAGCCTGAAGTACACCCGACAGTGGCCTCTGGCACACAGCATCCATTTGCCATCCTTTCTTTGATTATACTGCTGAGTCTGATAGTACTTCAGGAAGCATCCTGATTCCAGGGAGTTAAGAGTGTGATAGTACTTTAGGAAGCAGTCTGATTCCAGGGAGTTAACAATTTACCAGGCTTCTTCACCCAGAGGCATGTCTTGGTGTGGCTCTGCTTGGTTACTTGGAGACACATTTGCCATGCCTGTCTGCCAGGTACTTGGGTATATGTGTGAAAAAGCATATTGATTATTCTTCTGCAGCAATATGTCTCTGGTTAATTGTAAGATAAATTTAGTTTAAAGTCTGGGGAAAATACAGTCACATCAGTGATGCTGGAAAAGAAGGGAGCTCTAAAATTTGAAAGACAAATATCAGTTTAAAAGGTTTGAAACCAGGTCTTTGTAATAAGGAATTAGAAATACATATTAGTATTGGGTTTGATGTTGTTGTCTCTGCATTCTAAAAAGCTAGAAGAAATGACATTGACTATGGATGAGAGGAAAAAGCATGGATTATTATTTAAACTACAAAGTAATTATTTTAAGGAGAATCTCTCAGCCAATGGAGACCAGCTCGTTGAATTGCCCGATGCTGCTTTGAACATGTAGTTAAAAATTAACAAGCACCTAGGAGTGTAATGCAGAGAAAGGAAGGGACCTTTAAACAGTTTCTTTCTTTCAGGTTCTTAAATAATAAATAAAATGAAAAATTTATTTAAAAAAAAATGCTATTCCTGAAGCAGCATACATTAATGAAGTCTGCCTGCTGATTTTGCTTTATACTACTCAAAACCATAAAGAGACAACAGGGAGATATTATATCCAAGGAGATTAGACCCTTCAGTTAGTCCATAATGTATAATTTGTTCTGTTGGAAACTAGGGCTAGTAAAGCCAGCGCAATCAGGGTATTGGTCAAACAATTTAAAAGCAGACAAGAACAGACTTGGAACATGCTTGTAAAATGAATAGCATTTTCGTATAGATATATTAAAAATACACACACATATATATAATTGTCTCTAACGGGTTTTGAGACAGGAACTTCTGATAGGGATGTCACAGTATATAAATTTAGGTCTCTATATGTCTGACAAGCTAAACCAGCTGAACATTTTCTACATCAATACATTCCACTTCCCCACCTTTGGCAGACAGCCCTAGTCTTCCCAGCAATGCAGTCTTTATCCCACACCGTGAAGAGGCCTATTTCATGAGAGGTCATTCGTGTCAGAATATCTTGTTCACATTTCCAATAAAAGGGAGAAAAGAGATTGGGAAGAAGAGTCTATTTTTTAAGCACTCATTTAGCATTCAAGTGTTCACAGGGTATAATGCACTGACTTTACCAAGAGGATTCTTTTCATTTAGGAGAAGTCCAAAAGACAATTTGGTTAACCTTGACGATGCTGTCAGATAACTTCAACCCTGCCTCATTTCCAGCTCCTGCTCCTCTGCCTTACATCTGTATCATTTGCTCCGCTGTTCTCTTTCTTGGTGAACCAACTGGACTCCTTGAAATAGAATCCACTGTAGTTCTGGGGATAATTTGCTCCTGTGATTTCTCACAACCAGAGGTACTTCTAAGACTGAAGCTGGCTATCCCAGTAGGTTTATTACCTCAATCTCTCCCACATATCCCTCAGCCATACCACAAGGCACATGACAGAGACCCAGTACCCATCCTACTGAAAAGAGGAGCTGTTCCGAGGGCTTGCCTTGTTGTGGGTGGATGCAAGTCAAGGAGGGGACCTGTGGACAGGCTTTGAGAACTTTTAAAGAAAGAAACATAAAATGCCTGGAAGTATAGCTACAAACATCAAACTACTCATGGACATTGCACCTCTGAAAGGGAAGTGAATTGTACAGTCAGAAGTGCTTACCTTCCCATCCACAGAACTCTTGTCCTTAGAACCATAATTACAAAAATAAGTTCAATACAGCTTCTGAACTCATTATGGGTAAAGCGAGAATGCTGTTTCTGGAGGCAATAATTGCAATTATTGTATATCTGACTTCTGGGGTTAAGATCTTGTCATGTACACAAAATCAGTTTAGTTATCTACTGGGAGCTGGAGTCTCAAGGAAAAAGTCAATACGTGTCTAGTTCTGTAACTGTAGCTGAACATCTGCCCTCTGCATCACTACCAAGCAAGTGATTGTAAATGATGCTTTGAGTATCAGTGGAGCTTCTAAAATATGGCTGCCATTTGCTCAGAGTGAATTGCATTTTTTTAAACCAGGTTCACTAGTGTAGATTAATTTGAAGGAAGCTGTTATGTGTACAGGCCTGCTGGCAGAATAGCAGCCTCAAAATATAAATCATGAAGAACTCTGGAGGAATGAGTGATTTAGCCTGCTGAACAGAAAAGAAAAAAAATAGTAAAAATAGAGGAACAAAAGGTGCAAAACATTCATTATAGGCCAAAAATCAAGCACCTCATAAAGGAGTCAGTGTGGCAAAGGGAAATGATCAGTACGGGAGAGGGAAGTGAGAGCCATGACCGTTTTGGAAAGGGTATTGTGCAGAAATTCCAAAGTGAGGACACAGAGCCAGAACTTGAATCAGAGTAAAATAAGGAACTACGACAAAACGGAGAAGATTATGATGTTATGGTAATATTGCAAAAGTCAATTAAGAGTTAAATGTATGTGGACTAATACACAGAGGAGAAGGCTGAGAAGGAAAGATGGGCCAGTTTGGAAAACGAAAAGAAAAGTAAAGGGAAGGAAGGGCTGGATTTCTAAAAGATGAGTGGATTTATGAAGATGGAAATGAAAGTATGAATGTGAGGGGAAAGTAACACGGAGGATTAATTCTGACTTTGCAGTCTACTTTCAGTGACTGGTAAAAGGAAGGAAGAAATACTGAAAAATAGATAGAGGTATGTCTTCTGAAGTTCAGTTTTAGAGTTTCTATTTTAATGATTTGAAAAAGCTAGAAAGGTAATCTGAGGAGAGACAATAATGTGAATCCTGATTAAAGGCAGAGTGATGACAGAAGTCAAGTTGACAGAAGACAGTGGCTGAATGCAAAACTCATTATTTTCTGAGTTCCACCTCCCTCTGCTTTGCATATACAAAATATAAAAGTAGTGTTAACTGCAAAGCCATATTCTGAGTTTGCCTTATCACTGTGATGAATCTAGAGTATCAGACCAGAAATCTTCAAGGTTATATATAAATTTAAAGTGCCTTTGGAATATCCATTCCTCTCAGACACAATGTATATTTATTTATTTATTTCATACTAAACAAGAAATAGCACGGCATCGTTGCAGAGAAAGGCTTTGGCAACCAGTCCAATGTTTATAGTCAGGTTCAGACTATGTTAATGTAGTTTCTGAAAATGACTGACATAAATAAGGAGATGTCATCCTAAGAGAGAGAAGGAAAGGAAAGGTCTAATTCTTGGCGCTGCTCCAGCTGCTGGAGGAAGACAAGGCAATTCTGCAATGTGCGTCCTCTCCAGCTACTGTGAGGTTGTTCTCACATACTGCTCTGTTATTGCCCTATTATCTTTCAGGGATGAGTTTCAGTTGCGGATAAATTTATTTCTACTTGAACCGTGGATGTAGAAGACTGGGAAACTTCAAAAAGTAGAGGCATACAAATAAAAATATTTTTTGCTATGGAAAGAAAAATTATAAAGGTGTGTTCCACCAGCTAGGAATACCTTCTGGTGAGTTACTCATGACCACCTACAGCAGGCAGTCGAAAAGTCTATTCCCAGCTTCTGCTCTCTTTCTGATTTGGTCCCTGCCAGTACCTATTTCTGGCTCATAAATTCTTCAAAAGGCAAAATGAAGCCACTTAAAAGTCTTAATACTTCTCCTCCACAACAGCCGCTCAGCTAAAACTGCTGAGGGAGAGATCAGGAGAAATGGTTGCTTTTTCAGGGGGAGTTCTGCCCTTTAGATGACTGTTTTATGTCCATGTTTTTACATCAGGACTTTGGTAGTGATCACAGAAAACTACCGATTTGCCTTGGGCATATGACATAATCCAAAATAATTTGGAAGGGATATTTTCACAGCACGAACTCCTCAGAGCGCTTGAAGGGCTGCCTTTTCATTGTCATTCCATTAGTGTGAACAGAAGCTGTACTTGTAACTCCCTGTGTAATTCGAGAAACTTCAGTAAAAACTGTAAACAACCTGTCAAGTCTTCCTGACTTTTAAGAAATCTTTTATTCACCTCAGTGAGGTTTTACCTCACAATCTCAGCTGCTCATTTTTCTTTTTTCCTAAAAGTGTATGGGGTTATTTTCCTGTAAACAAAATTGAAAAGGCCAATTTTCTTCTGACTAAGCTTGATTAACTTTTTGTCTCTACCCTAGTAAAATTGATTTTCTGTACAGAAAGATTTAACAAATTATATTAATTTAAATACACTCAAAGCCATGATGTTTATTAAAGATATAGCAAATGGGCCTCTCAGCTTGCAAGATGTAACCACTTAATCTCACAGTTCTCTGCTGGACTGCACGCCGAAAGCAAATATGTGCTCCATGACTTCTACAAAATGTGTAATAGTTATTTCCCATTACTCATTATGGCTGTAGTTAATGTCAAAAGTTTAGAGGCACTTGTAGGAAGATGCAGAAATCCTGGTGAGAAGTAAATCTGTGCTACGTGCTGTGCCTAGAAGGTGTCAGAGCAGCTGGCAGGAGCAAGGGGGTAACCAAAGGCTGGTGCAGGTCTCAGCTGGGGACCCCATCCTTCCCTGAGCATCTCTCTTCTGTCCAGATTTGTTTAAGAATACCCAATGCAGGCTTCTCTGACCCTTTCCAGATGTTTGAAATGGTAAGAGCAGACATACTGGCATGAGGAGGTGCTGCTGAAAAAAAAGGGATATACGTGAGAGAGACAAGTAGGAATGAACATTTTCCTTGTGCCAGAGAAGCAACCGTTGTGACTCAGAGAAGGTGGTATTGGTGGTTGAGTCAAAGAGGTGAAAGATGGAAAAGATGCTTTTATCATAAGATGAGCTTACGCTCTTTCCATCAGTGGCCACAAAAATATCATCGAACTGATGTTCATGATTTGGCAGTATTAGACACTTGACATTGCCATCTTTGAGAGAATATTTAGGATTAGTTTCCCCACTTTGGTTACTTTAGGCCTTAAACAATTTCATAGTGTCGTCATTATTGGAGGTGGGGAGAGTCTTTTTCTTTTTGAAAGGGTGGCCGGGTCTTGCAAGATGAAACCTGAGCTCGTTGACTATTAGCCTGTTAAAGAGGTTAAAGTTTCTTGTGCAGAGAAATAAATATCTGGCTAGGAAAATGGAAATTTCAATTAGTGCTTAGCCAAAGCGGAACTTGTAACTGTAACTTGACTCAGTCATATTTCCATTTGCTCTTTCATTTCAGTGGGATTCAATCTGATGGGATTTCAATACTACCTAGTTGTGAGGTTGAAACTGTAATCTTTCCTTTATCTGTGAAAACTGACATTTTTCATTTTCCTCTTGAAATAGCAGTTCAAGCTATACTGTACATAATAAAAGACTTCTGCTTTCTTTTCCAGAGATAGCTAGAGTCCACCACCCTAGGGAGCGACCTGTGTGTTTACTTTTTTAAACTACTTTGGTATCCTGAAATACAACTTGCTGTGTAAGAATGTCAGTTTTTGTTACCATTAAGTCAGAAGCTTGACAGTTTCACACTTCTACTGTTTCTGCCTGTTGTTGCTGCTAAAAAAAAATAGGTGAAATGTCATGAGTTTCACACTCAGAGCAGGATGGACGAAGCCTTGCCTCTAGATTTGTAAATGCTCATATAGAACTGACAGCAAATCCTAAATGCCTTCATTGCACAGACTCTGCTTTTTGACATAGTCAGAAACTGAATCATGCTGTACAAGAGTATTTTTCCTCTAGTGGAAGCTCACTAAAATCAGGAGTAATTGTGATTCTGTCCATAAAAGAAGACTAGCTCACCAGGGCAGAAATTGTTGTTTAATACAAAGCTGTACGATATGCACCCGGAGGAAGGCACTGCTACTGCTCAACCATGCTAGGGTGAGAGGTGGTTAACAAAAGGAATGTCCTTTGGATTAATGGCTTGTCAGGAGACATTTTGATGAGAGCAATGAGATCCTGTGGGATCTCTTCAACCCACTTGGTCTCAGGAGGAGTTGAGAATCAATCCCAAACACAGTTGTAATAGTACTTATATAGTGCTGAAATTTAGCTCAGCTCAATAACTTCAATTATTATTATTTGTATTATATCAGTGGCCAGAGACCCCAGTTACAGATCATGACTGCAGTGGGATGAAAAGGTAGAAACCAGGGTCAATTTTATATACATATAATTCAGGGCATCAAAGTGAAGGGGCTGATTATAACCTGCTTTCCCACTTTATGAAATGCTCTGCTCTGGCCTTCAGATCCTGCTGACAAGGCACCTTGTCTTCTGCTACTGATGAAGAGGTCAGGTTGGATGTGGTGATCCTGCATTTCATAAAAGTGTAAAGCTTAATCTAAGTAGAGTATTGAAATCTCAGAGTGGTGAAGAATGGAGAGATACCCAAAGCACGTGTCTTTGTCTACATCCTACATCAAAGCTCTGGAGGACACAAAACTTTGTGAGTTCAGAATTCTTTGAACTCTCACTTGCTACTCCAAGCCACTCTCTCCTCAAGTTTTGGTGTGCAAAATTATCTTTCCTACACAAAGACACCCTAAACTTTATCCTATACGGTATGAACAGATCCCTGACAGAATACACCTTCTTAATGAAAGAGCAAGCGTCCATTCCAGCCTCAGGAACTCAGGACACGATATTGAATGAATGTAATCATAGAACATAACTCTTTTCGTTAAATGGTACTTTTAGCTTTTTTTTAAGCTATGAACTTTTTAGACTTTAATTATCGTGATTGTCATATTTTTTTCCTCTTTATGAAAAAGAACACAGAATCAAGGAGAATGATATTCTTTAAAGAACAGGCTTCTTATGATTCAAGTCACTTATTTGAGTTTTTAAAACTTGCATTTTGCATAACTCCTTAAAAGAATTCTTATGTGGAAAAAGCATAAGCAATGTTGGTTTCACTGCCTGCAATTTCTATTTAGTAGGTTTTCATTTCATATATATCTACATACGTACTTACGTATTCATACACACATATATATTCCACACTATAAGGACATACTGAATTTAGTCACATGAATCAAGAGTTAAAATAGGAAGAAATGAAAACTGGAAAAAGAAAAGAAAAAAAAAAAGTAAAGACAAACTTTATGTGTAATAGTTCAATGACTTTCCCAAATTCATTTGTGCAAACCTTTACTTCCAAATTGCAGATTAAGCAAGCATTCAGTGATGAGAGCAGAGAGTGATAGTTTGTATTTGAGGAGAAAGTGCAGATTGAAAAAGAAATTGTGCTCATCTATATATACAACGCAATTTGTATGCAGCTATACATACTTTGCAGAAAAGGGCATTCTGATGAATCTATGCATGAAGCTGCTCACATTTGGCAAATGTAGAGAAATATTTAATCTCCAGACTAAATTGCTCCTGCAGAGAACAGTCTGGTACTCAAAAAAATGATGTTTATCTCTAAATGTAGACTCATAGGTATTTTACCCAAAAAAAAATGAAGGTTCTGCCATCACATTTAGGGTTTGTCCTGCAACACTACTGCCCGTGTTAACTATCAAGAATACTGCAGTTGTTTACCTCGATATTAATTATCTGTNAAAAAAAACCCAAAACCAAAAAGCAGCTCCAATTCCAAAATACAACTTTTTGACTTTGAAACTGTGGCGATGTAGGAAATCCAGTGATATTAATAGGTCATTAACTCCATTTCAGTTTTAAAAATTGCTGCATCCTGGAATACTCTGGCAGATGAACACAACACTAGGATGTCAGTTCTGAGATTAGGGAGATGAAGATGATGGAGAACAGTTTGCCAGAAGGGAAGATTAAAGTGCTGGGATTCCTTCATCCAGTCCTCTACCTCTGAAGGTAGCAGTTTGTCAGACACAGGAGGTTCAAAGAAGCAGAGAAAGGTCAGACAGGAGAGTATTTTCATAATAGATGAATCTTACTTAATTGTGGGAGCAGTATAGGGAAAAGGAAACTAATTCCACATGGAAACTGTGCTCCTGTGGTGAAGACACATGCACAGCTGTAGGAGGGCCATATGCTCCTTTTTAAGCAGGGGTCATAAACCTCAGAGCCTGGGTATGTTGGTTGTTGCAGTAGGAACTGCTGGGAGAATGGCTGGTCCTTACTTCATGCATGTAAAGGGAGGGACTATGTGTTTCTGGACAGTATTTTTGTACCACTTTGTAGCAGCTGTGTAAGACAAAGCCTATGTGGTATCCTTTAGGAACAGATATCCTGGAAAGTGACACCTAATTTTTAAGAACTTGATCAAGAAGCCACATTTGTGAAAATGCACATGGATGTTATTTTCAGTCTGAATGTTTCTTGATGTTTTCCAATCCAGAAGGATTCTTTTCAGAACCTTCACAAAGTCTTACTTCTATTTCTCTGAATAACTGAACTTTAAAAACAAAGTACTTCCAAGATTATTTAAGCTAAGAACTTGGGAAGGAGCTAGATCCACCTGATTCAGTTTGTTGGTTAGATCTCTCCTTAGCAGATTGCGAAACAAATACATGCAGTCAGAACTGGACAGGGATAGAGAAAAAACTATTTCCCATATGAGATACCCAATTTTATATTCATGCGCACAACTGGTATTTGCACAGTACTCTGTTCATTTAAATTTTAATAGTATATTGTAAATACTATCATTAATATTAATCTTGGTATTAATATTAATGACCTGCTGCTTTCAAAAACTGCTGCACCAAAAACACTCCAGCAATAGCCCCATCGCTTTAGAAAGAGGGAATGCTATGAGGGCTTCAAACACATTACGACGACTCCCACTTTAAACCTGAATTATGAGCTTCTGTATCCAGATGGACAACCAGCAGGTTGAAATTTTTTGCACTTTAAAGATTTTCAATAAGAATCGCTAATATTAATTCACTATTAGAAACTGCAAATATTGGTAAGCATTTTATAAAAGGACTAAGCATTTTGTTTCAGAATACTGTAATCTTTGTTATTTGTTGAGTTTAGATCTTTAAAGTGATGAGATGTTTCATATTCCTCATGACAAGGTATCTAAGTTTGGTGATACAATGGTGCTCCAAGAAAATTTCCTGTTAGTATATTAATTCCATTGTGTATTTCTGACATGCCAAGGATATGCCTACATGGAGAACTTAATCTCCTCTGGACTCCAAAGAGGCTATTCAAGCACCTTGCATCCACACAAAAAGGTCTCTAGTCTGGTTTAAGGTCTTCAGTGTTCTCTGTCTCATTTTCACTTCTAAATTCATCCTTGGAGACCCAGCCAAGCAGAGGGGTAAACCGCTTTTAAACATGTACTACTAAAAGTTTTCCTGCTGTGAGCCTTATCTAGCAGTCTTCTGAAGTCTTTGGGAGCTGTATCAGAAGCTTTAATGAGAAGAGGCTTCATATATTCTGTATTGTCAGGTTCACTTTCATTGGAATGGGATTTTGCTAAAGCTAACCCTTGAAAATCCCTGAAAGAAATGACAAATAAAATTGCTTTCAGATTTACTTTGCAGAGTTAAGTCAGAGACCTCTGGTGTTGTGATACATCAGCTCCTTTTTAGCACACCAAAGAGAAATTCTTCTAGACTTTATAATACATTATAAACCTTTTTAAGACAGATTTAGTTGAAAAGAAATATCTATGAGATATTCAAGGTTATAAGTAGAAAGTTACAGAGATGAATGAGGCCTTGACTGTAAGAGAAAATACAAGCATGAATCCATATGAAATGCAGTAGGATGGTTCTTATATGGTTGCAAGACACTTATAAGACATTATAAAGCAGGAAACGGATAATTAAATTTTCATTAAGCAGGTGGAAACATATTTTCCATCAATCTCTTTCCTCTCAGCTAAAGCACAGACTTGAAAATCATTATAAGCAAGAAGTCAGCAGTCAGCTAACTTTGCTTCTTCTTGCCAGTTCATTCAGGATGAAGCAGGACATTCTGAAATCTATTTGCAGGTAAACACACGACACTGAAAAGCAGAACATTTCGCAAAACATGTAATAGGATGTTATCAGATTCTTTGCGGGGGCATACCCTGCCCGCAGCTGGTGAAGTGTCCCAGGGAGGAAATGGAAGGCTGTTTCACTCTCGCCCTGTGCCTGGTGCGTGCACAGAGCATCACAGGGAGCTGAACTCAGAGAGTGCTACGCAGAAGGTTTCCTTCCAGATTAGTCCAGGTCTTAGGGCTCGTCCCTTTTAGATACTAGCATAATTTTAGCTTAATTTCTGTACTGTGACATGCCGCCTTAAAAATCAGCAGTAACGATCCAGAAAACTCCTGGGCAGCTTTGAAGTTGTAGGATATAAATTACCTTAACCTGAGTATTTTAATACACTCTCCTTGTCCGATCTTTGAAGCTCCTGTTCCTTGTAGTAGGGAAAGAAACTCCCACAAGATAGAGATTGTCAGCTCTTCACAAGCAGCTAGTTGATTCCTTTCCTTATAAATTGCATGTGTCAGTGTGCTTCACATGGAAGGCATAGTCAGCTGTTGAAAAATGAAACAGCAAGCAAACAGATGAAGCTATAACATTCACTGTTTGTTTCTCACTTTAGGAAGAATAGAAAATTTTTATTGTCAGGCATGCACAACCTTAGTTATTTATCAAGCCAATCCAGAAATGCTGAAAGTACTCTTAATAAATGTCTGTACAGTGGAACTTGACAAAGAACTGCTGAGTAGGACTAATTAGAAAGGAAGAATTTCATTTTGCAAAATGTTTCCAGATCGGCTTATTTCTTTAATTTCATCAAATATGAGGCTAGAACTGATGCTTTTTAAATTATTTCATGGAATATGAGAAAGAGACATCTCATTCTCCAACAATGCCAATGTCTTGTAAATTATCATGGGCTTACTTCCTTATGTAAGATCTGAAATTCCTAAGACAACTCTTGAAGTGAACGAATAAATTGCTTTTCAGATTGGGAAGTGTATCAGAATCTGGTCTGCATGAATCAGAAACTGAAATGTTTGCTATTCATGAACTCTGTAGAATTTCTGTACTTCAAACAACTTCAAAGGAATGTACAAATTAGTTTTTTCTTATTATTCCTCAAGAAAAGCTATTGGATCCTGCTGATTTTTCTATGAAACACAAACTGATGAACCTTTTGAAGGTATAGATAGTGTTACACATTTGTCATATATTGACATATAATTCCAAAATTCATATTTTCCTCTAGTTATTTCCTAAATTAGCTTCCTTTGAAGAACCTATTAGTAATAGCTTGAAAAGCTGTGCCTAAAATCATAAAAAAGTTTCCTAATATGACATCCTAAAAATCTGCAGGTTAGCTGCCTTCTGCATGGAAGTCCTTCTCTAGATGATCCACTGGTTTAATCTTCATGAAACAACTAAAGGACATTGAGCAAGTATAATCTTGGCACCTGCTTTATACAGCAAATATAAAGTGTTCATGTCTGAAATAGAAATAGTTATGATAAAGACTGAAGGTATTTCTGTCACTTGTTATTAGCATAAAAGGAGGTTTTCTAAAGCAAAGCTTAGACTGTGATGTAAATACATTATATCGGACATATGGTTGTTAGAATCTTGCACTAAGTATTTTTTACCATAATTGAACTATATAGACTAGATGCACAAATTCCAAGGATTTTTCCAATGTGAAATATTATAAACTTTACATAAAGTATCAATATTTATACACAGTGATGGAACAACAACATGACTTGGTTTTCTAAATAAAGTTGGCACATATCAGTTTGACAGACACAGCTGAGACAGCTGAGTTTATGTTTCTAAAACAATCTTCATTTTGTACTTTCTTAAAGAATACTGACAAGGCAATTGCTAATGAAGATAAAAATGATAAGGGTGGGATGTGTAACAGACAGGTGGTTCTGCAGAAATTAGAAAAAGATATAAAGCACTGTTTTACTTTTGAGTACTATGCTGAACACTGTCAGTGTTATTATTTTCAAAGAAATGGTATGCAAAGTATGCTGTAACAAATAAAATTAGATTTTTATTTCTCCAAGTTATAAACTATATTACATAATTTTCTGAAGTGTGGATTATAATCAGAATACAGACCTGACCTGAAAAGTAACTTCAAAAAGTTTTACAAATACTTCTCATAAAGCTATTAAAGCCATCTCTTTGGTGCTTTGATGAAGTCGTTACTGATGATTTTATTTTTATAAAGGCTTATTTTTAAAAACCAAAGATTTTTTATTTTTAAATTTTGACCTTAGCTTGTGTTGCTGTAATTTAATCTGTTTAAAGTATTACAGAAATATATCGGAGAATTACATTGTGGTTTCTTCACTTCTCTGGATCTAACATTTTGTAAGAGTGTGTAACTAATGATCAGAATTTTCTCTGTCAAGGATCAATTACCCGTTTTGTGTTAGTGTAAGTCCAGACATTTTAAAACTTTCATTGGATTATACTAGATTCATTATAAACAACAAAATTGCAGTTTCCTGTTTTCACCAGTCAGACCTTCAATAGAATATAAAAAGAAGAAATCTTGCTTAGATTCCTAAAATAACTTGTAGATAAATATAATGACCTTTTTGATACTATATCAGGTTCCATGTAATGTTGGATTACCTCAGCCAGACTGTTTAAGACTGCATGAATCAGGCATGATTCAAACAATTTGACATTCTATAATACAGCTTGACACTGTCACCATACTCTAATGAGTCACCTAAGTCATTAGAAAAGACACTTGCACAGTTCCAGAAGATTCTAACTCTTTATTTTACATGCAAGTGTTTGTTTTGGGAATGTCCAAGGACATAAACAAGTTGAAAATCTGAATGAATACACCAATTCATCTCATTTGAATTGCTTCTATACATTAAATTATAAACATACATCAATCAGCAGCCTCCAGTCAGCAGCAAGGGGAAAAGATTCTGTATTATGTCCTAATTGGCTATTAAATTCTAATGTCAAATGTTCTTGTGTGACTTGCATGCCTAAATTGATAAAACTCTAGTTCCTATTTCTCTTAAATACTTTTGAAATTTTATCCACTGTCTTCAAACAACAGCATTTTTTTTTTTTTTTGATAAAATGAGATAATTTTTTTTTTTATTTCTCTCAAAGGGCAATAGATCAACCATCTGGATAATTTAAAATAAGATTTTAGATTATCTGCTTCAGTTGAATTACAGCTCAGGAACTGCAGGATGGCAGGTTATCACTTCTTCTGCTTTGCATCAGAAGAGGTGCTGATAATAACAATTCCGGTCCTGAGATCTGTGGAAGAAACCTTGTCTCCAATCAAATGGTGAAAGTGTTGTTCAGGCAGGCAACGGTTTCAGCCTGTCAATCTACGAGTTCTGCCGAGACTGCATTTCATTCAGCACGTTGCCACCTTCTTTATGGAAGCAATTCTTTACTAGTTCGAAGGTGTGCAGACTGATTACAAAACTGAGTGACCAGCAGAAAGATAAAACTGCATTGCTCACACCTTTATTCTGTGAATACAAATACTTACACCAGGTGTAAAGTAGTGCAGAGTCAGAACTTTTGTTCCCTTCCTAAGCAAAATTTTTATCTGCCTCACATACTGTGCATACATATTTTGGAATTAGATCTTCCTCTTTTGCCTCGCTGTTGAGGACTCCTTTCAGGAACATTGCATTATTAGAAACAATGGGGGTCTTAACATAGCTTTTTTGTTCATACTTCTAGAAACATTTCCAAACAGACACAGAACAGCTACTTTATTCTGTAGCAACCTGATGCCTTTTAAATGCATTAAATGCCTTCTAAAACTGTAGGGACAGTGCCATGTGTACATGCGTATGTGTATTATTGTAACAAAAAAAAACCCTATTTAATTTATAATGGTTACATTTATTAGCACATCAGTCATT
Source organism: Thinocorus orbignyianus (assembly GCA_013400375.1). Classification (NCBI taxonomy): domain Eukaryota; kingdom Metazoa; phylum Chordata; class Aves; order Ciconiiformes; family Thinocoridae; genus Thinocorus; species Thinocorus orbignyianus. Next base: position 351,831 of record VXBW01002682.1, read on the forward strand.
TATTACGGGTACTTACATGACTCTGTTTTTAATAACCTCCAACAACATTTAGTGTTTTCTCTCAGAAAATATATTAAAATGTTAATTTAAGTACACTTTTAATTTTGAGGGAAGAAAACAATTCCTAGCTCTGATGTTGTCTTTATATATTTAACAATAACTCACATTTTTTAAAGTACATGTTGTCACAGCAATACCATTCTTCCAAGCCTTGTAATGGTGATTAAGGTTTCATTACCTCTGGTACTAATGCTCTGCTGTGCATAGGAATTTCTTTTATGGCTGAACATATCTGGAACCATGCTGGTTTTCAGGCTTATCAATTGAATTCCAAACATTTTTTTTTTCTATCTGAATCATATTACTGACATGTACAGAGGTGGTCTTGTGATTTACTGGGGTCCTCCACTTCTCCACTGCACACCACATTAGTTTATGCCTTAGCTCCACTTTGGAGCAGCACTTCTCCTGAAAGAACTGAGGTGTGATCTCAAACACTGTTTATACCTATATTTATCCACTGCCTACATGTATTAGACCCTAAGTTAAGAAATTCAAGGCATGATACCTTCATATTAGAAACAGAACCTAACATTTACTGGCAAATGAGCTGGTGGCCAAGCAGCATAAGAGTTTTCATGAGGGAGGGAGGCTGTGATACAGCTTCATCTGCTGCAGAACACTGCAGTCTGGTCCTGCTTTTGATAGTAGACCCCTGAAACCTACATGTTCATCTGCCTCAGTGTCCAAGCCATTGAAGCAGCTGAGAAAGGGATTGAAAAGGTCCCTATTTGAGGCTGCTACCTTCCCAAAAAAACAGGTAGATAATGGCTGATGAAGTCATCTGTGGCTGAATCCTGAATTATAACTCCTGTAAACATTTTTTGACATCTTTGTTTTAATAAGTGGTTGAGAAACCACAGGAAACATGGTGTCAGAAAAAGAACTGACACTTTTTAGGTAGTGGTCAGCCTTTGGAAGACAAGAGATGTGTTGCCACCAGGACAGGCAACAGAAGGCAGGGAGTACTTTGGGAAGCTCATCGCCTGTCTGGGTCCTACATTAGTTGCACAGAAAGGAAACGAATGTTATTTATAGGGAATGGGCTCATGCCTTCTTGGTCTAGTGGTCATTCTCCAGGTCTGTAGTGGACATCTTCATCCCAAAGTTAATGTTCAAGTAATGCCTAGAGATACAGCCTAGAGTTAAAAGTCTCTTTAGTAAAGAAATCTACAGGCAATAGTAAAAGCCTATCCTTGCAACTGATGCTTGTCATCTAAATCAACAAGACAGTCAAAGGGGAAATGGAAACAAAAAGAAGTGAAACAGCTTGTCCAGGACCATAAAACAGGTTAATGGAAGAGCTGAGAATAGCACCCGGTTCTCCTGAGGGCTGCATGTGTGCCCTCCATTATTCATTGAGCTATGTTGCAGCATCTCCTCATGGTTGTTGCTGGGATGCATGTGCCAGAAAAAAAACCAACAAACCAGTCCTTGAGCTTTTTTGAGTGCAGGGAGACTTGATAAACCTCACCTTTGCCCAGAAAAAAAGAAAATAAAATGGGGGTCATCTTTCAGCATCCTTTATTTATGACTTGCTATTTTTAGACACTGATAAAAGTTCTAGGTGTGCAAATATACAAACTACCACTAATCAAACCACCACTTTGTTTCTTCCCTGTATTTCAGTGGTAGTCTTCCACAGAGTGAAATTTCTGAATGTGCTTTAGAAATATTTCATGCAGAAATATGGCTTTTCAGCAATTTAACTTATTAAGAGAAAGCTTTCAACATCCCTTTGAAATGCTTGCAGCCTTATATAAGAGGTTAGTGCTTTGTGCCATAATTTGTGCTTCACGTGTCTTTACTTATGCCTGGATTTATTTACACTTAATTGTGTTATGAAGTTGACAGTCACAGTGAAAATTTTACCCTGTTGTAGAATTAACAAAAGCATTCCCACTGCTTTTTTTTTTTCTTGTAAGTGTTACACTAAAACTCAGCCCTTCTCACTCACCATTGATTAGGAGAGTTCAAAAAAACCCACTGCTCGAGGCAGGTGTAGGTGCACTGGTAAAAACCCTAATAGGCATTCAGGCAGGTGGTCAGAATAAGTCTTGTCAGCTGATTTTGCTTCTGTTGATGTAATAATATTTAAAGGAGCATTTTGCGAGAAGTTCTGTCTTCACACACCTATGTGAGTATGCTGATGAAATAGAGTAGCTTCACTATCAAATCTTTTCCTATTTGAAAACATCCCCACTTCTGCTCTTGCACTGAATCTATCAATGACACTGAGGCTTCAGCGTAGTAGCAACAGTGAGAAGAGTCATGTTTCAGGCAGTAGGATTTTCAGAAAAATACCTGCAACGAGCCTTGCACTAATTTCCTGTTCTCTGATAAGGAATAATATATAGTAAAGCACAATTTTCCTTAATGTTTGGAGGAGATGTAGGAACTCATGGTGAGTTCTAATTCTGGGTTTGAAAAGGCATTTTTCAACTAGGTTAATATGCATATGAAACCCCTGACTTCTTAATTTAATGTTTTCATATGAATAAGTAGGTTTTAAAATTTCTTTAAAACTTATGTTTTAAAAAAATAATTTTGAGTCTTTTATATTGATATCTTGGGGCTTAAAAATACACATAAGGTCTACTGTCAAAATCTTAGCATGAATTTTTAAATGTTAAATGCTTAACCTTGTTAAAAGGAGGTATAGCTAGAAGTAACACATATTCTGGATTTTCAGTTATCTTCATTCCATTCCTCCAAATGCTTCCTTAATTGCACATTAATAAAATTTTCAAAACTTTGAGGTATTTTCACACCTAGGGTTAGAAAAACTTTTATATTTAGTTCTACCCCACTTCTTGCTGCTCTCCTGAAGGATAGAATGTTTAAGAGGGAAGCTGATGATCATTGTATAATTCCTTATATCCTAGTTAAAGAACAACGAGTCTAGTGTTCTGGAGGTTTAGTATCAGCAACTTGTGTGTTTATTATGCAACTGCTGTAGAAATCCCATGCATCTCCTGTAAAAGACGGAGTGGGCAATATAAGAAATTAGCTGTAATGATTTTAGAGCTGGAAATGATACCAATGAACACACTTAAAGCCTGTATCCTTAAATCTAAATTAAAAACACTTGTGCTGAAAGGAGGTAATCTCCTACTTTCATTGAATGCCTATTTTTTTCCTGTAGCAGACATTTTGGGCTAAACTCTAGCTCAGACTATAAGGGGGAAAATAAGGTGAGTTTTTCTGGCAGTACAAATAACTTGTTCCTTGAAAGAAATTCTTCAGGGGAAGCATCCTTGGCACTGAACACATTAATAGCTCTGACAGTTACCAGAGAGCAATTGGAAAAATCCACAGGCAGCATGTTACTTACTCTTACTAATAGCTGCACTGGTGACCATTTTTATTGAGTATTAGACTGAATGGGGAGTCTGGGGACCCCAGACTCAGGGTATTTGCAGTTTCATATTAGTCAGGAATACACACTGTGGCACAGAAAGGTAAATCCAAGAAACAGAAGTGACAGCTTCCCTGAACTTGCCAGTACACTTACTTGTAGATTCTTTACTTTTTATTTCTTTTTGTGTGTGTGTGGTTTTTGTTTGTTGTTGTTGTGGGGTTTTTTTTTTCTTTTTTTTTTCTTTTTTGTTTAGTTCTGCGTTTTCCTGGGACACGTAACTCCTGTCTCAGATGAAACCTGCCATTCAGCTTGCTCAGCTTTGGCTCCAGGCTCTTCCATTGCTCTACAGACACACTTATCCTTTCTCCCATCTCTAAGAAAATGAGATTAAAATCTTAATCCAAGACACATCAATTGAGAAAACTGTAGACAGTGGAAAGGGGAAAGACTCAGGTGATGCAGATAAATCTTAGGAGGCTGTGGATCATCTAAATGAATCCTCTGGGCTGTTGGTTTCAACGTTACTACTGATGACTGCGGGAAAACTCATGCTCTTCCCTAGCTGTGGAATGCTAAATAACTACTAAACTCTGTGTGAGAATGCAATTAAAAATTTAATCCAGAGGCTTTCCTGAACAAAGTGGTGAACGGGCTTGGTGTAGCAATAGCTCATTGCTGGCTTCACCCAGGGCGAAGGGCACCATGACATGCCTATCCTCGGGTCAGCCACTGCTTTTCCTTTGGCTGGGAAATGATGGAGATGGCACCAATGTACAGACACTGGTGGGAGCACTCACTACGAGGAATTTAAAATCAGGCTTCCAGTTCTGTACTGAGAGTAATGGCTCTCTCCTACCATTCCACAGTGATAAATTTTCAGAAGCAGCTTATATTCTGTAGCAATTTTATCTCAGTGTTGTCTAACGCCTAGTATATTGCAGCACTTAACAAATACTTGTTCTGAGGTCTTCCTGCATTTCTCATCCTGCTCCCTTCCCTTTTTGTAACATGGTGGAATTTCAGCTTTGCTCAGTGTCTCACTGACTGCAGGCCACTTACAGCTTCAGCTTTTTTTTGGTGGTGCTAATACAAATATTTAAAATAAAAAGTAAAAAATATTTTAAGTATCACTAGAATCTTTTCAAAGCACATCCAATTCTTTTGATTTCCTTGAGGCAGGACTCCTTAAAAAGAGTAGAACAGAGACAAGGTACATAGATGTATATTTTAGAGATTTTTTTTTTCCTAACTCAATCTTAAAGCTTTTATCTGTAACTCAGCATGTTCTAGCTATGCAATGTACCATCAGAACTGCCTGGTTCTGCAAGATTCAAATTTTTAAGAAGAGCAGGGAAGGGACTTAGCCATGCCTTAACAGGTGTGTTGGCAGTTTTTTCCTAGTAAGGGAGAATAGCATCAGCTGGTTTCAGAATCAGTAGTTTGGAGGAGCAGCGCAGGCATCTATATTGAGTTAAGCTTGGAGGCAGTTGTAGCACACCTGGTGGTCAGCAACTTGCCTTATGAGAACAAGTAAGTAGAGATGCAGAAGTGCAGGTCTGGTGTGTTTCTTGGAGTGAGGCTTTAAAATGAATGCTCAGTATTACAAGGTTTTGAGATCAAGAGCAAGAAAAGATAACTGAGGAAGTAATATGTGCTAATATGGGGCTGGATGAGTCCTTCTGAAGGAATTATTCCCTGAATGATAAAGGGTGTGTTGGCTAAGTCCACATCTCTCCTCCAAAAGACCAACTGAATAAAAGCAGGGAGACCTCTTCATGCATGTGACAAAATTTTTCCAGATGTTTATTCCTTTGAATTGTTGCCTTGGGCTATATCTTAACTAGGTATTTTCCAAGAGTGACATTGAGCAAAAAGAGACTGAGTTTGTGTGGTCACAGCCCTTATACTCTGTACAAACAAAACCTGAATAATATTGTGCATTTTATTTGAACTTAAATGACTGTGCAAGTATTGATTCTAGTGAAAAATAACAGTGTAAACCTGAACTCCCGGTACAGTGACTTTTGATCCTTCTAACTCCACTAAGTTTATATGAAGCAATTAGAGAGCTAGTTCCTAATTTCACAGATGGAGAGACTTAGATGCAGAAAGACACAAGCAAGCACTTTTAAGTTAGAACAGTGGGAGTTGCATATATGTCTAAATGGCTTTTTTTTCATGGTTGTGGTAAACCAAGCAATACAAATTTAAAGAGTCAGGTGCTGTATTGTTTCTTGTTTGGACTGATCAACTTGAAGTTGTGGATGACACATCCCTGGAAGTCTTCAAGACCAGGCTGGATGGGGCTTTGAACAATCTGGTTTATGGGAGGTGTCCCGGTTTATGGGAGGTGTCCCTGCCCATGGCAGGGGGATTGGAACGAGATGATCTTTAAGGTCTCTTCCAACCCAAACGATCATATGATATTACCATGGTGTTACTAGGCTAAATTTCTTGACCAGGGCCACAGTAGATTTATGCTGACAAGACTGAGAGTGAAAACAGTCTGTGATGCTAAATAATAATTCATGTTTCTTATAAACAGTCGTTATTCTATATTGAATACTTGAAAGAAGGTGTATAAATACTATCTCCTGAAGGAGCATTCTGATGTTCAGGAGTGTGTGTTCCATGGCATAATACCCTGAGCAATTTTTCATTCCCCAGCTGAGAGATGTTTCAGTCTAGTGCCTGAGTACCCAAACCAAGTTTTCTTCCTTTATATTTATCCTCTGCTTACCCTGGAGGGTATGACTGAATTAGTGACAGAATTACACTATTTCCTTCTGTCCTCTGGGGACTGAACTATCAACAACACACTGCTTTGAGAAATCTCTACAGCTGTGAGTCAGAGATGACCTTTTTGAAGACAGACTGAAGGCTTCAGCAGGGGAGTGAAGTTGACCTTGAATTGTGAACCAAACTTTTTCACTTTGATCTCTTGTGACACTTATCACTAAGATGTAGCTCTATTCGTGACATGCTGTGACAACAGAGTTTCATGTAATTTTTAAGCAAATATGATATATACGCTTCATAAGTCTTGGCTTCATCCCATAATAAACCTCCTATGAGGGATCTGTACAGACAGTTAATTGTTTCCTGTCCCTACTGAGCCAAAATCTTCAGTTTTTCGGGCAAGCTTGCTGTGTTTGAGCAAAAATATGGTAATGAACAACATAAACAAGCAGAGTTCATCCTCATAAGCTGTTGTGTTTGATCTTCCTTGCTCTTCATGTGAAGAGATGCACTTGGCACACAGTGGGGGTGGCTGCCGAGAAGAAGCTTTTTTTAAGTTCCCATATTTTTAGGGCTGACTCCAGCTCATGATCCATATGGAAGGTTCAGCATAAGATTGTAAAATCTGTCACTAATGTAGGCTGCGAGATGAACTGATGTTATGGGAAAGCTGTTTCCCTGTCTTTCACCACTAGCAGTTTACAGTTAGAAGGTAATTCACTGCATGCGTACATGGCATGAAAAAGTAGTGGTCTGCCTTTTACTGCTTGGCATGACATACAGTTTTAGTCATGGTGGACTTAGTAATGCTAAGTTTAAGTTGGATTCAAGGATCTTAAAGGTCTTTTCCAATTTAAAGGATTTTACTATACGATAAGGTCCTTGGAAGGCAATGCACTTCAAGCATATACTATGACCACAATAAACGTTGGAATTTCCTAGGCAAAGGAATCTTTAAAATGAGATTACTGTAGTTTTTCTGATAAGAACAAAAGAGATACAGTTCATCAAAAGTAGAGTTTCCCAATGAAAGAATTCAATATTTATCCTTAAAGTACTTTTTTTCAGAAGGTGCAGAAGCAGTGCTTAAATAAGGGTTATAGTGAAGAAGCCATTTTGCAGTTTGCAGCACTCTTTTCTGTTTCTATGAAGTTCGGGAACTAAATTGTGTATCCCTGAGGAGCCATTCTATAAGGTTTCTCTTTTCATTATTATTGTTATTATTGAGTAGAATGGTGTTTTTTTAATGTCCCATTTGTGACTAACTCTTCTAATTGGATAGGTACATTATGCTATATGTATAATATATATATACATATATATATGTATATATATGTATAAATGTGGTTTATATGGGTACAACACAAAGGTGTCGCACGGTGCATAGCCACATAAAAGATTCGTCAGCTGGAATGCCATGCACCATTTGGGCATCTCACTTTAACAAAGGGTTGAATCAGTCGGAAATAGTTCAGATAAGAGAAACTAGAATAACCCAAAATGGGTTTGTTATTGTTCTTGTCAAAAAAAAATCCACCAACAACCAACCAACCAAAAAAAAAACGAAACCAAAAGCCAAACCCTAACCACACATAAAAAATACCCAAAACAGCCCCCCTGAAAAAAAAGGGACAAAAGCAAAACATTAAAACCAAAACCAACACAAAACACCAACTCTTGCTGTAGGAGGACAGGTTGAACAAATGTGTGATATTTTTAACCTATAGAACAGAAAAGACATCTATTTTTAAATACATGGAAAGCTGTTACAAAGTAGGATCTGTTTCTTGATTCCTGATGGGTATGACAAGAAACAGTGGGCTTAAATTCCAGCATGAAGAAATCAGATTAGATAATAAAAGTGTTTCCAACCAGGAAAAAAAAGAAAAAAACACTGACTGGGAAGGCTGTGAATTTGCCATCGCTCGAAAGAGAGAGCAACTCATTTTACATTGGGGCAGAATGATAATCTTGGTGCTCCCTTGAGACTTCTTTCAGCCTCATTATGCAATATAGAATAATTAAGCTATGGCAACAGAAGTCTGGTGTACCCAGCAAGCTTAAACCCCACAAGCGTAATTTTATACATGTTTGTGTTTGAAC